>PVIA01011866.1:0-41489 GCA_004024845.1 Tonatia bakeri
CTTCCCTTTCTGGTACCCCTATAATTTGGATGTTGGAACATTTAAAGATGTCCTGGAGGTCTCTGAGCCTCTCCTCATTTTTTTGAATTCTTGTTTCTTCATTCTTTTCTCTTTGGTTGTTCCTTTCTTCCTTCTGGTCCACTCCATTCGAGTCCCAGTTTTCTTCCCATCACTATTGGTTCCCTGTGTGTTTTCCTTCATTTCTCTTATTGTAGCCTGCATTTGTTCCTCTAATTTCTGACCAAAGTCAACCAATTCTGTGAGCATCCTGATCACCAGTGCTTTGAACTGTGCATCTGATAAACTGGCTATCTCTTGGTCACTTAAAAAAATTAGTTCTGGGGATTTCAATTCTGTTTGAGCCATCTTTTTTATTCTTTATTTTCCTTTGGTCTGGTTGCAGGTGTTACGTATGGGCGGCGGAACCTTAGGTGTTCACCAGGGCGGGGCACCCCAGTCGCTGGGTTGTGACGTTTTATGTGGGGGCAGGGTCCGAGAGGGAACAATGGCACTTGCTCCGCTCTCTCTAGGACTCCAGTCCCCCTGCTGCCTCTCACAAGCAAACTGGGCCCCCCTGGTGCTGGCTCCCGGGCAGGTGGGCCCGTGCACTTTCTCAGACTCTGTGGGTTTCCCTGAGGAGCCTCCTGAGAGGCTGAGAGAATCTCCTGGCCTCAACCCCCACAGGTGTTTTCAGTTGGTGCTCTTAGGCTTTGTTTCCTGGTGCTGGGGCCCTGGGTTGCGTGGTCTGTGTTGTTGCCCATTTTTGCTTAGTTTGCACAGGAACGTGTAGCTGCGGCCAGCCAGCTACCTTGCGCACTTCACTGGGTCTGCTCATTGCCTCCCGCACCCAGGGTCTGCCACTGAGTCTGTCAGCCGTCCCTGCGCTTCTGGGGTTCACCACCTGCCGTCTGTGCCCTGCGTGTCTACCAGCCACTGCTTTTTCCTGCCAGGACCTCTCACCCCTTTCTGTAGGTCTCCGACTCCACCGCTCCTTACCGGTCTGTTTGTATGGTAGGCAGACTTCCATTAGGTTCAATTCTCTCTGTTCTGGTTGTTTCTTGTTTCTCAATTTTTGTTGTCCTTAGTTTTGGTTGCGTGAGGAGGCACACTGCGACTACCTATGCCTCCATCTTGGCCGGAAGCCTCGGCATGCAGAAACTTTTTAATTTGATGTAGTCACATTTGTTTATTCTTTTCTTTATTTCCCTTAGACTAGGACAGGGGTATCAAACTCATTTTCACTGGGGGCCACATCCCTAGATGGATAAAACATTATTGACACCCCTGCCTTAGGGGATATATTGGCAAAAATATTGCTGTGTCGGAAATCTGATATTTTACTGGCTATGTTTTCCTCTAGGACTTTTATGGTGTCATGGATTATAATAAAGTCTTTATCCATCTTGAGTTTATTCTGGTGTATGGTGTAAGTTGGTGGTCAAGTTACATTTTTTTGCAAGTACTCGTAAAGATTTCCCAACACCATTTGTTGAAGAGGCTATTTTTATTCCATTTTGTGATTCTGCCCCCTTTGTCAAATATTAATTGCCCATAGAAACATGGGTTTATTTCTGGGTTCTGTATTCTGTTCTATTGATCTGTGTGTCTGTTCTTATGTTAGTACCAGACTATTTTGATTATAGTGGCCTTGTGATATAGTTTGATATCAGGTATTGTGATTCTTCCTACTTTGTTCTTCTTTCTCAAGATTGCTGAGGCTACTTGGGAATGTTTTTGATTTCATATAAATTTTTGAAATACTTGTTCTAAATCTGTGAAATATGTCATTGGTACTTTAATAGGGATTGCATTGCATCTATAGATTGCTTAGGGTAGTATGGACATTTTCATGATGTTAATTCTTCCCATCCATGAACGTGATATATGTTTCCTTTTATTTGTATATACCTTAATTTCTGTCTTCAATGTTCTGTAGTTTTCTGAGTACAGGTCTTTTACCTCCTTGGTTAAGATTATTCTTAGGTACTTTATTGTTCTTGTTGCTATAGTAAATGGGTTTTTTTCTAGTTTCTGTTTGTGATATTTCATTGTTGGTATACAAAAATGCCTTCAATTTCTGCATATGACTTTGTATCCTGCTAATAAGTGAGTTTTTCCAAATTCACTTATTAGGTTGAGTAGTTTTTTTGTGGAGCCTATAGGGTTTTCTATGTACACCATTATGTGGTCTGCAAATAATGACAGTTTTTCTTCCTCCTTTCCAATTTTGATTTCTTTTATTTTTTTCTTGTCTCATTGCTGTGGCTAGATCTTCCAATACTATGTTGAATAAAAGTGGTGAAAGTAGACACTGTTGTCTTGTTGCTGATCTTAGGGGCAAAGCTTTTAGTTTTTGCCCATTGAGATGATGTTGGTTGTAGGTTCTCTGTATATGACCTTTATTATGTTGAGGTATGCTCCCTCTACTCCCACTTTGCTGAGTGTTTTTATCATAAATGGGTGCTGCACTTCATCAAATGCTTTTCAGCATCTGTTGATATGATAATGTGATTTTTGTCTTTTTTTTTGTTTATGTGGTGTATTATGTTTATTGATTTGTAAATATTATACCATCCTTGCATCCCTGGGATGAATTGCACTTGATCATGGTGTATGATCTTTTTAATGTATTGCTGGATCTGGATTGCCACTATTTTGTTGAAGATTTTAGGGTCTATGTTCATCAGTGATATTGGCCTGTAGTTTTTTTTTTCTTTGTCTCTATACCTGGTTTTGAAATTAAGATAATACTGGACTCATAAAAAGAGTTTGGGGGTTTTCCCTCTTCTTGAATTTTTGAGAATAGTTTGAGGAGAATAGGTGTTAGCTGTTCTCTAAAATTTTAGTAAAACTCACCTGTGAAGGCATTTGGTCCAGGGATTTTGTGTGCCAGGAATTTTTTTCTAAATTTTTTTTATTACTGCATCAATTTCAGTAGTTGCTGTCAGTCTATTCAGGCTTTCTGCTTCTCAATTTAGTTTTGGAAGATTATGTGTTTCTAGAAATTTGTCCATTCTTCTTGGCATATAGTTGTTTGTAGTAATTTCTCATAACCCTTTGTATTTCTGTGGTATTAGTTGTAATTTCTCCTCTTTCATTTCTGATTTTATTTATTTGGGTCCTCTTTCTTTTTTTTTGTTGATGAGACTAGTTAAAGGTTTGTCCATTTTGCATATGTTTTCAAAGAACCAGCTCCAGATTTATTGATCCTCTGAATTGTCTTTTTTGCCTCTGTGTCATTTAATTCTCCTCTGACCATGTTTATTTCCTTTCTTCCCCTTGCTCTGTGCTTTGTGTGTTGTTGTTCTTCCTCCAGTTCCTGTGAATGTAGGGTTAGGTTGTTTATTTGAGATTTTTTCTCCTTTTTAAGTACACCTATATTACTATGAAATTCCTTCTTAGGACTGTCCTTGCCATGACCCATAGGATTTAGGCTATTGTGTGTTCATTTTCATTTGTTTCCAGAAACTTTTTGGTTTCTTCCTTGATCTGATTGGTAATCCATTCATTATTTAATTTCCGTCTCCATGTATCTGAATGTTTTCAAGTTTTTTTCCTTGAGGTTTGTTTCTAGTTTCAAGCTATTGTGATCCAAGAAGACACTTGATATGATCTCAGTTTTCTTGAATATGTTGAGGCTTGTTTTGTGTCCTATCATGTGATCTATCTTTGAAAATGTTCCATGTGCATTTGAAAAGAATGTGTATTTTGCTTCTTTGGTATGAAAGGTTCTATATATATCAGTTATGTCCATTTGATCTAGGGTATTGTTCAATGCCACAGTATCCTTGTTGATATTTTGTTTGGAAGATCTATTCATTTTTGACAGTAGGGTGTTAAAATCACTCAGTATAAGTGTGTTGCTGTCTATATCTTTCTTGAAGTCCTCCAAGGTTTTCCTTATATATTTGGGTGCTCCTATGTTGAGTGCATATGTGTTTACATTGTTTATGTCTTGATGAGTTGTTCCCTTTAGTATTATGAAGTGTCCTTCTTTGTCTCTTTTTATGGCGTTTGTTTTGAAATCTGTTTTGTCTGATAAAAGTATGCATACCCCAGCTTTTTTTCATGTCTGTTTGCTTGGAATACTTTTTCCGTTCTTTCACTTTCAGTTTGTATAAGTGTTTTGTTCTGAGGTAGGTCTCTTTGAGGCAGCATGTATGCAGTTCATGTTCTCTTATCCATTCAGCTACTCTATATCTTTTGTTTGGGGCATTTAATCCATTTACATTTATGGTTATTATTGATAGGTACTTATTTAGTGCCATTTTTCCCCTTTGTACCTGTGTTCCCTACCCTCTGTCTCTCTCTCTTTCTTCATCTTCTTAAAGCAGTCCCTTTTGCATCTCTTGCAATGCTGGTTTGGTGGAGTTGTATTCTTTAGGCCTGTTTGGGACTGGATAACTCCTTAGTTCACATTCCAGTTTAAATGAGAGATTTGCTGAGTAATCTTGGTTGTAGGCCCTTGATTTTCATTACTTAGAATATTATGTGTCATTCTCTCTGGCTGTAGTGCTTCTGTTGACAAATTAGCTGATAGTTTTACCAGAACTTTCTTGTATACTACTAGCTGTTTCTCCCTTGCTGCTTTTAAGACTCTCTCTTTTTCTTTAGATTTTTTTTCACTTTCATCATGATGTGTCTTGGAGTGAGCCTCTTTGGGTTCATCTTGATGGGAACCTCCATTCATCCCGGACTTGTGTGATGTTTACTCTCATCAGGTTTGGGAAGTTTTCTGTCATAACTTTTTCAAGCTGTTTTTTTGTCCCTTGCTCCTCTTCTCCTTCTGGTATCCCTATGATATGGATATTGTTACATTTCATGATGTTCTACAGATTTCTTAAACCCTCTTCATTCTTTTTGGGTCATTTTTAAAGTATATTTTATTGATTATGATATTATAGTTGTACCAATTTTTTCTCCCCTTTATACCCCAACCATCCTGTACTCCCTCACACTCCAGCATTCTCTGCTTAGTTAATGTCCATGGGTTATACATATAAGTTCTTTGGCATCTCTATTTCCTATACTATTCTTAACCTCCCCCTCTCTATTTTATGCCTACCAATTATGCTTCTTATTCCCTTTACCTTCCCCTCCTATTTCCATTTTTCCCCCCTCTCCCTTCCTACTGATAATCCTCCATGTGATCTCCATTTATGTGATTCTGTTCCTGTTCTAGTTTGCTTAGTTTTTGTTTTTTTAGTCACAGTTATTGATAGTTATGAGTTTGTCATCATTTTATTGTTCATAGTTGTTGATCTTCTTCTATTTCTTAGATAAGTACCTTTAACATTTCATATAATAAGAGGTTGGTAATGATGAACTCCTTTAACTTTACCTTATCTGGGAAGCACTTTATCTGTCCTTCCATTCTAAGTGAAACCTTTCCTGGATAGAGTAATCTTGGATGTAGATCCTTGCCTTTCATGACTTCAAATACTTCTCTCCAGCCCCTTCTTGTCTGTAAGTTTCTTTTTGAGAAATCAGCTGATAGTCTTGTGGGAACTCCTTTGTAGATAACTGTCTCATTTTCTTTTGCTGCTTTTAATATTCCCTCCTTATCTTTATCTTCAGTAACTTGATGATGTGCCTTGGTGTGTCCCTTCTTGGGTACAATTTCTTTGGGACTCCCTGAGCTTCCTGGACTTCCTGTCAGTCTATTTCCTTTGCCAGATTGGAGAAGTTCTCCTTCATTATTTGTTCAAATAAGTTTTCAATTTGTTGCTCTTCCTCTTTTCCTTCTGGCATCCCTATCATTTGGAGGTTGGAGTGTTTAAAGTTGTCCTAGAGGTTCCTAAGCCTCTCCTCATTTTTCTGAATTCTTGTTTCTTTATTCTGTTCCAGTTGAATATTTATTTCTTCCTTCTGCTTGAAATTGCTGATTTGAGTCCTAGTTTCCTTCCCTTCATTGTTAATCCCTTGTATATTTTGCTTTATTTCACTTTGGGTAGACTTCATTTCTTCCTTCATTTTGAGACTGAGCTCAATTAATTCTGTGAGCATCCTGATTACCAGTGGTTTGAACTCTATATCAGATAGTCTATCTCCTTGTCACTTAGCTCTTTTTCTGGAGTTTTGATCTTTTCTTTTATTTGGGCCATATTTCTTTGTTTTTGAGCACCTGTTATGTTGTAAGGGGGTGGAGCCTTAGGTATTCACCAGAGCTGGGCAACCCAAGTCACTGTTTTGTGGCAATGTCTGTCAGGGATGTGTCAGAGAGGGAATAATGCCTCTCACTCTCTACTCTAGCCCTACTTTCCAATGAATTCTCCTTACAGACTGGGAGTTTCTCCCTCCTTTGCAATCCTCACAGTATTTTACAGCGAGAGGTTTTGAGTGCTTATTTTCCTCTTCAGCCAGTCCTGCCTCACCCACACAGTGCATCACCTTGCTTCAGGTCCTCTCCACCCAGCTGTCTGCCCATCTCTATCTCTGCCCTTCTTACCAGTCTGGATGAATGTTTCTGTTATTTCTTGGTTGTCAGAGTTCCATGCTGTTTGATATTCTGGCAGTTCTGGTTGTTTATTGTTTTTTAATTGGTTGGTATCCTTATTTTGGTTGTGCAAGGAAGTGAAGCATTTCTTCCTATAACTCCTTCTTTATTGGAATTCTCTAATCATTCTTTTTGAGTCATTTTTTTGTGTTATTGCTCTGTGTGAGAATTTTTCCTACCTTGTTCTCCAGCTAGCTGATTCCATCTTCTGCTTCATCTAGCTTGCTTTTAAATCCTTCTACTGTGTTCTTCATTTCAAACATTGTATTCTTCCTTTTCACCTAGACCTTAGTGATAGTTTCTGTGTTCTTTTCTATGCTGGTGTAGTCCCCAGTAAGTTCTCTGTAACTTCTCTGGAGTTCTTTGTAGTTCTTCCCGAGGTCCTTGAGCATCCTTAAAGCATTATTTTAAAATTAGTGTCTGATAGTTTGCTTGCCTCAATTTCATTTAGGAGTCTTTCTGGCGATTTCTCCTTTCCTTTACATTGGGTGTTGTTTCTTCTCTCCATTTTAGGTGACTCCTCTTGTTTGTTTCTGAATACTAGATTGATGTGCTTTGACTCTCTGCACTTGTGGCATAAACTTCTGTGATAGAAGACCTGTGGACTCAGTGGTGTAGTCTCTTCGATCTCCTGAGTTTAATGCTCTTGGGATGCCCTTTATGGAATTTATGTGGGCTATCTGGTTGTAATTGGGTTTTGATTGTTGTTGGGTCAGTCTTTGGTAGGTACTTTGCTCTAGCCAGCTGACTGAGAGTCACACTGCTCACTTTGTTGTGTATGCTAACAGTACCATGTACAGGTGCTGTCAGAACAAAACTAAACAGCCCAGGAAACAAACCCACACCCCAAAAAATAACTCCCACCCACAACTACATATGAACAGCAAATGAACCAATGTTAATTAGGGTGTAAAGTGATTAAAATTATTACAAGAAAAGAAAAATGAATATGAGATGACTAACTGAAAGAAAAATGATTTTGAGAGGGTGGAGTGAGGAGAAATAATAAGAGTAGGGAGTAGAAACAAGACAAAGAGAGAAAGAAAATAAAATTTATATCATCAAAATGGTAAAGAGGTTGAATGGAGTGAGAAAAGGGAAATTTTAGGTTTAAACAAAAATTTAAAGAAAATATAGTGAAAAAAAGGGAACAAAATTAGTAAAAATCCACCACAGCAATATCAACAACAAATGAGCAAAGATTAGTATAGGTGGGATGGGAATGAGAGGGAAAAAAGAAAGAAAGACAAGCTTAAGAGATGTTTAGAGGAAAGAGAAGTGATTGTGAGAGGATAGAGAAATATAAGATGGGGAATGAAAACCAGGCTAGGACAAGGAAACATTAAAATTTAAAATGAGAAAAAGAAAGGGCAGGAGGAAGGCAAAGAGGAGTAGAAGAGGGGAATGGTAAAATTTGAGATTAAAAAAAATTTTAATTGTTGTTCAAGTACAGTTTTCTGCCTTTTGCCCCCATCCCAGCCCACCCCCCAGTCCTCCTCCCTCCCTCCTGTATTCACCCCCTTTTATTATTGTCCATGTGTCCTTTATATTTGTTCCTGAAAACCTTTCCCCTTTCCCCCTGAAATTCCCTCCCTTCTCCCCTCTGGTCACAAATTATGGAATGCTTCATGAATTTGCATGTCATCCTTGCACCAGGGCCATGCTAATCTTCTCTGTATCATTCTAATTTTAGTATATGTGCTGCTGAACCGAACAAAAAATTTGAGATTTGAAATACAAAAATAGGACTTCTGGTCAAGATGGAGGTGTAGGTAGACACACTGTGACTCCTCACACAACCAAAAGAATGAAAACAATAACTTAAAAACAAAAAACAACCAGAAATAACAGAAAATCAAACTGTATGGAAGTCTGACACCCGAGGAGTTAAAGAGGAAACATCTATCCAGACCAGTAGGAGGGGTGGAGAGGGGCAGCCCAGTGGAGAAGACTCAAGGCAAGGCAGTAGTTGGATGACTGAGGTGGGCAAGGAGGCAGATTGTGGAACAGGTTGGGCAAGGCTGCAGCTGACTGGCAAGGCAGCAGCTGGCAGACCTGGTGAGGCATGGATTGGTGGATCAAGCGGTTCCACATTCACATGCAGATAAACCAGGAAGAACACCTGGGAAGCGAGACAGAGCTTGAAACCCAGGGTCCCAGCACGGGGAAATAAAGCCTCAAACCACTGATTGAAAACACCTGTGGGGGTTGAGGTGGCATTGGGAGAAACTCCCAGCCTCACAGGAGAGATGATTGGAAAGACCCACAGGATCCTGGTACATACACAAGACAACCTACCTGGGAATCAGCACCAGAAGGGCCCACTTTACTTGTGGGTAGCAAGGCAAGTTACTGAAATCCGGCAGAGAGCAGAGCAAGTGCCATTGTTCCTTCTTGGACCCTTTCCCCACACACAGTGTCACAATGCAGTGATGTGGGTTGCTCCATCCTGGTGCACACCTAAGGCTCTGCCCCTTATACTTACCAGACATGTGGAGACAAAAAAGAAATGGCCCAAATGAAAGAATAGATAAAAGCTCCAGAAAAAAATACAACTAAGTGATGAAGAGATAGCCGACCTATCAGCTGCATAGTTCAAAACACTGGTAATCAGGATACTCACAGAATTGGTTGAATTTGGTTGCAAATTAGATGAAAAAATGAAGGCAATGCTAAGGAAAATAAAGGAAAGTGTACAGGGAACCAACAGTGGTGGGAAGGAAATTGGAACTCTAATTAATGCTGTGGACCAGACAGAAGAAAGAAACATTTAACCAGAACAGAATGAAGAAACAAGAAGTCAAAAAAATGGCAAGAGGTTTAGGAACTTCCAGGACATCTTTAAATGTTCCAACATCCAAATCATAGGGGTACCAGAAGGAGAAGAGGAAGAGCAACAAATTGAAAACTTATTTGAACAAATAATGGAGAACTTCCCCAATGTGGCAAAGGAAATAGACTTCCAGGAAGTCCAGAAAGTTCAGAGAGTCCCAAAGAAGTTAGACCCATAGAGGACACACCAAGGCACATCATAATTACATTACTTAAGAATAAAAATAAAGAGAGAATCGCAGCAGCAGCAAGAAATAAGGAGACACTTATCTACAAAGGAGTTCCCATCAGACTGTCAGCTGATTTCTCAAAAGAGACCTTACAGACAAGAAGGGGCTGGAAAGAAGTATTTGAAGTCTTGAAAAGCAAGGACCTACATCCAAGGTTGCTCTATCCAGCAAAGCTATCATTTAGAATGGAAGGTCAGATAAAGTGCTTCTCAGATAAGGTCAAGTTAAAGGAGTTCATCATCACCAAGCCCTTATTATATGAAATGTTAAAGGGACTTATCTAAGAAAAAAAGATAAAAAATATGAACAGTAAAATGATAGTAAACTCGCAATTATTAACAACTACATGTAAAACAAGAACAAAAACAAACTAGGCAAACAACTAGGACAGGAACAGAACCACAGAAATGGAGATCACATGGAGGGTTATCTACAAGGGAGTGGGAGGAGAAGAGAGGGGGAAAAGGTACAGAGAATAAGTAGCATAAATGATAGATACAAAATAGATGGGGAGGTTAAGAATGGTATAGGAAATGTAGAAGCCAAAGAATTTATATGTATGACCCATGGGCATGAAATAAAAAGGGGGAATGTCTGTGGGAGGGGGTGTGCAGGGTGGAGGAGAATAAATGGGGAAGATGGGACAACTGTGATAGTGTAATCAATAAAATTTATTAAAAATACAAAAAAAATAGTGAAGATCTAGAAATAAAATTGTAGAAATGCAACAACAACCACTGTATCCAGAACCAACATGCAAAGTTTGATGAAAGCAGAGAGAGAAAAAGGGTATTTAAGAACTTGTAAAAGAATGCGAGATGACCAATGACAAGAAAAATGGTTTTGAGAGGCTAGAGAGGTGAGAAATACTAAGAGGGTGGAATAGAAACAAGTCATAGGAAGAGACAAAATAAAACTTAAAACAGAAATAAGAAGAGGAGGGAATAAGGAAAAATAGAGGAAGAGAAAGGAGGAGCAAAATAAGAGATCTGAAATAAGCTATAATATAAAAACTAGTGATTTAATAGGCACTAACTTGAAGGAAAAGAAATGAATGTTACAAAGCTATGTAGGGAAGAACATAGTACACATCATGAACACTGTGGTGGAATTCATCTCAGTAGAATCCAGTGTTTACCACTGTCTTCTCTTCCTGGATCTGTCCAGGTCTTGGTGGAGGAGGCCACATGAAGAACATGAGAAAGAATCTAGGCAGCCTGTAGGAGCAAAGCTCAACCCATAACTGACAACCAGAAAGGAAGTGGTGACCAAGGAACTGAATTTGGTCAACAGCCTGTATGAGCTCAAATGAAGATCCTTTCCGGATGCTCCGGGGAGGAATGCCGCGCTGTTGGCTCCTTGATTTCAGTCCTGTGAACCTGTAAGCAGAGAACCCACATGAACTATGCTCTTTCTGGACTTCTGACTCACAGAATAGTGAGAAAACAAAATCGTGTTTTAAAGTCACCAAATTTGTGGTAATTTGTTTCAGTACCAGTAGAAAATGTATACATTGACTGAATCAGAAACTCTGAGTATGGAGCCCCACCCTGTTTTCTTTTATTTTTTAAACAATATCTGAAAGCCATTCTGACACTTGATGTAAAAAGATTATCATTAGAGCATGTTCAGAACCCAACATAAATGGGGTTCTGCCACTTAATAGCTATTGCAACATTGGCCAGTCTTTCCAATATCCCTAATCTTTAGTTTTCTCATTTGTAAAATAAGATTAATAAAACAAAGGGTTGATGTACAGTGTGGTGATTGCAGGGGGGAAGAGAGTATAAGGAAGTTAAATGATAATGGAAAAATACAATAAAAATAAAAATAAAATAAAACAAAGGATTGATATGAGAACCTTGATCAGAATCTTTGGATATGATACTTAAGTTCTTAATTCAGCAGGTCCTCAAATGTTACTGTTTTTCCTTCCTTTCATTTTCTTTCATGGACACACTAAATGTAAATAGTATTGATGATGGTGATGTCAGCTTTCTGCAGCTTAGGGCTTGGAACTTGACCTTGATTGCCATTATGTAAATATGAGCTAGAAAGGAAAAAAAAATCAGAAATAAGATGCAGGTCTAATTTGTAAGAAATTGCTCTGCTCAGCTTAATTGCTATTCTTCAAAAAGAGAAAAATGTGTATGTTTCTCTTGTTTTGAGAAAAAAATTCAGCACTGTTCAAATCTGGATATAGAGCATTGGCTTCTAAATGTAACCTTTTAATGATGGCAAGAGTGTAAATTGGTTATTTGCATCATGCAGTCTTTGTAGTGGGACCACAACAGCTACAATATGTTTATATTCTGTACATTGTTAAGAATGCAATGTACTAATTCTAGTTTGCTAGGATACTAATGCTCATTAATTTTGAAAAAATTTTGAGTGTATTTTCTTTCATTTATGTCCATCTCTGAGCTGAAAACATTAGCTAATTCTCTTTTATTCACTCTGCGTAGTGAGCTGCTTCTTCGGATAATTACATATTCTTCTCCATGATCACTTCAACCTTTCTTTTCTGAGCATTAATCACTGTGTGATGAAATTTGTTGATCTGGTTTATTTTGCAAATGATGCAGTTTGCAAAGTCCCAGGTTCATAGTCATTTTCCATTGCTGTCTAGACGAGACTAAAACTCCCAACCAATCAATACTTCTAGATTAATTTTTCCCTCTCTGTGAAATAAAAAAAATGGAATTAAGAGTTAAATTAGGCTTCCTGGCTTGTGTATTTATTAATCAATCAACATTCCACGTAATACTAAATGAATGTTTATGGTACAATATCCACATACTGATGTCTGTGTGTGCCAGCTTGAAAATAGTGCTGAGCTGAAGCAAGATTCTATCTGCTGTGAACATTTTTATAATGAGCTACAGCCCTGGAAACTTTGAAACCCGTTTAAAAAGTCACCTGAATAATCTCTCAGAGAAAATTAAATGGGTGAATGGTCATGAATTAGAAGCAAATATATATTTAAATAGCATTAAGATGGCATCTATTTTTTTTAATCCTCACCCAAGGATATGCTTATTGATTTTAGAGAGAGGGGAAGGGAGGGTGGAGAGAAGGGGTGGGGGGGTGAGAAAGAGAGAGAGAGAGAGAGGGAGAGAGGGAGAGAGAGAGAGAGAGAATACTGATGTTAGAGAGGAACATCAATCCGTTGCCTTCCGTATGTGCCCTGACTGGGGGTCAAACTTGTAACCTGTGTATGTGCCCTGACCAGGGACTGAACCAGGAACCTTTCAGTGTACAGAATAACACTCCAGCCATCTGAGCAACCCAGCCAGGACAAGATGGCATCTATTCTTTACTGCACAGTTATTGGTTTTATTGATGTAAAACTGTGTCTGGGTAATTTGGAGGTCGAGTTGGGAGGATTCTATGACTTTGAGATCCTCCTCCTCTAAATACACATCTAGCCCAAATCTCCCTCATCTACATTGTATTTCTTACTATCAGGTGTAGTATATGTGTTTACGGCCCAGAGGATGTTGCTAAATATTTTATGTGCAACATGTTGATTTTCTCTAACAGTGGGGTAAAAAACAGAGGTTAGTTACCTAAAAAAGTGTGGTCCTCAGACCAGAAGCACCAGAATCAGCTGGGAACTTGTTAGAATCTCAGAGTCTAGATCTTCTGAACCAGAATCTGCACTATCACAAAACCCTACACAA
The DNA here is from genome assembly GCA_004024845.1 of Tonatia bakeri. Lineage (NCBI taxonomy): Eukaryota > Metazoa > Chordata > Mammalia > Chiroptera > Phyllostomidae > Tonatia > Tonatia bakeri. Next base: position 13,242 of record PVIA01011866.1, read on the forward strand.
TGTCCATTTACTTTAAACGGTGAGAACTGCTGGGGTAAAAAAAGTGGCTGGGAAGTAGGGGCATGGAGAACATAAAGAATATGGAGGAGAGAGGTGGTAAAAGACAATATTGGATAGAAATGTGCTTCTCATCTACTTGCCATCAAGTGTGAAAGTCTTATGATGAGTCTCATAAGCTGTTTTGCCTTTTTATCCTAGTGTTCAGTAGAAGGCATATGTTTAATGATTGAGTACCTTTCAGGGTATAGAGCAAATTGCTTGTTTTCTAATGTAGTATCTTCTGAATTTTAGCATGATTTTGAATGAAAAGTGGTGTGGATAATGAACAACTCAAGGGTTTTGTGGCTACATTGAACTGGGTTTTAACTCTGACCCTGATAATGTGCTTTTGTTAAAAGGTTTTTTTTACTATAAACAGTTTTTAATAAATATTTTTAGTAATTATTTTTTTGGCAAAATAGGTAACACAGCAGTGCCATCACAGATGGATTACATGAGATGATGATGATGTGTAGGAAGTTTGAAGTTCACTGACCAGAACCAGGTAGGTATCTAAGAAATGGGTCTTTGCTTCTTCTTTCCTACCAATCACTCACTGATGCATCCCATACCCATTGTCATGTAGATATAAATATATGTGTATAAATCTATCTAACATCTGTTTGTCTATCCATCCAACCATTCATATGTATATCTGTCATATATTTATCTAACCTTCTTTCTTTCTACCTGTCTTTTTTTCTGTCTTCTGATACAAGTAATTGTTTCGTGTCTTCTCATCAGATATGCCACCTTCACTACCTATACTCCCTTTTCCATGTATGCAAGTGAAGATATGGAGGCAAGTCAGGTGTTTGGAAAGAAATGCTCCAAAAAGCTGAGCTTGCAAGGTATTGACTACTATTGTATTAGCATTATGCATGCATTGTGTCCAGCTTCATGGATCACCACTCTATTTCCTCCTAGAAGATGATCGACATTTTCCAGAGCCCATTGTATCCCTTCCAACATGTCCTTAGGGATCCACTGGCCAAGTGAAATGGGCATCAATCTTGATTCGATGTTTCCATGCACATTTTTCTCCCAGCTTGCTGCCCATCTCCTACACACTTCTGTAATTGTGTTGGGTATGCCCCTAAATACCGGTAAGGAGGGTGAAACTCAGTTTATTTAGGCTTTTGTTGACATTTAGGTTCTGATCACATCCTAGAAAATATTGGTCTCTAAATCCTCCCTACTTTCTATTCTGAGGGTTTAGGAAGGAATGACAAGAACACCTACTTTGTGCTTTTGTTCTCACAGGGAAGGCTTTTGAGCTCAGGTGTCTTCAGGTAATCAGTATCAGAATTCTGACATTGAGAGAACAGGATTTTCATATTAAAATTGATCTTTCAATAGGAACTGAAATTATTCCCTACTGAGCAAAATTACTCATTTATCATGTGTGTGACAAAAATGTGCTCCAGCATATGGTTTTGCCTTTGATAGAAAAACGTTATTTTAATTGCTAGTTAAGACTACTGGGTTACTTTAATTTACAGGTTCTTTATTAACTGTGATCTATTTCATTTAAAGCAGCAGTAAATGAGATTTGATGTTAACCTCCCAATTATTAAATTTCATGAGCACCATTAGAAGATTTGAGGTAATTCTTTTGAGACTGCGCCATTTATGTTTAAGAACTTAGGATACTTGAAGTTTAGGCAGAGTTCTCATATGTAGTAGGTTCTTAATAAATGTTTGAAACCTTGGGAAGGAAGATGTGTATATTCTTGTCCCCCATTTCCTTTAATGCTCTTGTTCCTATAGCTGAGGGGTAGCACATAATTTCTTCTCATTAAATCTCTCAAATTGAAACATAAATGGCAGCAGTTGCTTAAAAGACCTATGTCACATATTGAAAGCTGTGCATTTACTTATAGTGAATTAATGCAGTCAGTTTTCTTATTCTCACTTTATTTAGGTAATGGCTAGCAGGAGCTGTAGCTACTTCAAATAGTATATGTACCTGTTGTGAAATAGAGAATGACTGTTTTTAGCCTGTGGGATGTAAGTTCTATAAACTACCTTAGGAAAGAGTATATTTTGATGGAAAGATTATATATAATACTAGATTCCTTGAGATCTGAGTTCTTGTCTTATTTCTCCTCTTCATTGAATTATGACCTTGATCAAATTACTTATCTTCCTCAAGAGGTTGGAGGTGAATATCTTTTTCAGTTCCATTGAATTCTTAAGGTCTGTCATCCCCTTTCCTATCTCAGTCAAGTCTCAGAACCTTGATTCTCATTTGGGTTTTATCACTAACTTGCTGTTTAACTCAGGCCAGATACAGGTCTTTATTTCCACATGTGTCACTATAGTTTTGTAAAGAATATTCTTAGGTTTTAGCCTTTAAGTGATTAGTTGAACATAATTTTAAAGAAATTATGAGAATTTTAAAATAATGTATCTATGAGCTGCCTAGGTTACAGAAGAGACAATGCAACATGCCTCTTTCTAATGACTCAGAGATGTTAGTTAAACACTGCATGGATGTGTTTTGACATGCGTGTGTCCTAAGGGTCATGGAGGTGCCTTAGCCCATCACTTCAGTCATGGACATGGAATTTTCATAGTGTTCAGTATCTTCATCTTGTCTCCCTTGCAGTTAGTTGTCACTTTTTATTATGTTAGCTACCAGGGGAATACAGGTCACTAAACTTCACATCAATGACTGTTAATTTATGTATCATACTAAGCCTGTGGTTTCTGACTTTAGGAAGACCCTCTTTTTCTTGAGAGCAAAGTACATGGACTTATTGACAACAATTTCCTTTGCAACTTATAGGCCTTTTAAGCTGATTTATTTAGTTGGTAACAGTGACTTGAATGTCTACAGTTCCAGAAGTAGAAGTTGAGGGTGGGTTCTCATGTATAACTGTATGCAGATATATAGTCAGTAATATATCATATTCAATATAAAAATTCAATATAATATATCATATTAAAAAATCTTTTAAATCCCATATAGCACTTAGCACAGTGTTCTGTATGTAGCAGACAGCTAATAAATTTTTAAAAAGTGCAATCTAAATTTGAACATGTGGGTTATAGATCCCAACTCACATATATATAGTGCTTATTTAATTTTTAAAAATGTATTATAAAGGAATCCTGAGATTCCTCTGGCCTCCTTGGGTTGTGAGAAAAAATAGGGGCACTTGAACAGGAACCACCCGAATTTCATTTGTCCCATGATGTGACCCTAAGACATTGAATACTTTGGAAACTCCCCAGTTGTTCTTATAAGCATGTCTATTACTGCCAGATGCTAATGTGACCTCTCAACTTTAACAAAGCAGCCTCTGGGTTTTGCTATGTTTGCAGATTGGAACCTCAGGGTGGAGTTAGGGAGATGGAAACCCCCTAAAATGATTACATTTTAATGTGAAGTAAAGAATGACTGCTTCTCTCTCACTTCTGTCTTATTCTTCCCCTTTGTCATTATCATCATCATCACCATTATCATATCATCATTTCTGGTAAGAGGGAGAGGGGTATTTTTCTAAGCAGTGGTTTTAGTGAATAGCTTTTTCTGTTGGGTTGCCATCCTCAGCCCCACAGTACTTTCTCCACAGGCTGCCATCAGCTGTTCAGTGTGTGCTAAGTCAGGAGACAAAGTCAATAAGAGAACTCGTGCTGAAAATGCTCCAAGGCTGAAGCATTCCTCTAGCTGTGCTCTTTCTACCTACCTTCTCTTCACTTTGATGATATCTCTAAGAGGCAGTTTCTTCATAACTCTCTGAAATAAGCCTCTAAAGAGCTCACCCTGCTAATTCACAGGATGTGTTCCCATATGTGTGACTGTAAGCTAAGATTCCTTCTGGGATCCAAAAATATATGGAATCTCTGACATTTTGAATATTGTACACTTCATTTAGGAGCTCATCCAGGAGGTGACAGATCCACAATATAGATAAGCCTTTGACAATGCAAGCTTTGAGGGACAGTTTATGTATTTTTTAGAACTTTATTTTATCATGTCATGGTGCCTGTTTCTTGGTAAATTCATGCTTTTTAAACTACTTCACCAACAGAAGAGCAGAAACAGGGAGAGAACAGCTTAAATATCATTTTAGCAAGGTATATAGTGAAAGAGGAGAGTAGGATGATTACATGAAATGAAATGTTTAAAATCAGTGGCAGATCTCAATTATCCATCGACCCTTTGTTTTTCCTGAGCACAGGGCTAACAACAGATAAAATATATAAGCATTTATATGTTCATATAAACACCAGTTGCCAAAATAGAGCATGTTGTTTTCCTTCTCTTTGGAATATGGTAGAAGTGAAAGACTAATTCCTATTGCTTTTTCAATTCTCAGTAGCTGTTAAGAAACTGTTCCTGTTATGTTTCTATTTTGTGGAATAGACATTGTAAAATTTCAAAAGTAAAGCCAAAATGCTAGTGGAAAAGATCTATATGAATTTGAACGTGTTTTCTTTTCCACAGCTGTCATCTTATTTGTTCTTAAAAGGTGCAGACAAATCCAAGGCATTACCCATGATACAATTAAGTACTTAGCCTTGAGCCATACTCAGAATGACCATCTCAAATCCAATAAACAGTAGCTCTATGACTATTTTATTACATGCTGTGATGCTCACAGTCATAAGTGGTTACCTTGAACTTTGTCCCCTTTTTGGTTTTCAAAGTTGTGAATCATTGAATTTGAAGTGACGTATGTAGAGGCAGGCTCTCTAACCTGCTCCCTAATGGTCTGCCTTTGTACACTGTCCTGAACAGAAGTAAAAACTTATTCCAAAAAGTAGACATATTTCTGTTGTAAATAGTAAAGAAGAAGAGGGAAGATAGAAGAATAAATTTCAGTGGAATCATATTTCAAAAAAATATCTTTGGGTTCTCATAAAAATACTAGGTTTCATGATGGTGAGGTGGTTCCCAGAAATGCCACCCTGAAAATATCATATTTTTATGGAGCATTATCAATCAATCAACCAACTAATTAACCAACCTACCTGTTAAGCAATAAGGTAAAAATGTTTGAGCACTTATTGTATGTTTAAGATTATTAGATTTTATTGATGAATGAATATATTTATTTATCAGATAAAGATATGTTGGTTGCTTTCTTTGAGTTAATAATGCATACACTAGTTGCCAATACAACAGGACGTAGACACTACCCTCAATAAACTCCTAGTTTATTCAACCATGAATGCATAGTTTAAATACTATAAGTGCAATCATAGAAATATTTTCAGAGTATAGTGAAATCTATTAATTCACCCATTTCTTCATTCATTTAACTTCTACAGTGTTCTAGCCATTGTGCTAGTGTCTGGAAATAACAATGTTAAACATGGCAACATTAGCAATGGCTGTCATGGAATTTATGTTTTCATGGCATAAAAAAACATTAAATAAACAAAGAAATAAATGCATTTAAGTAAATTAAAAAATAAGAACCACAGAATTATGCTAGGTAACAGAACAAAAGCATGAGGATTTATGAGAATGTATAGCACAAGTCCCCAGAGGTACTCATACAATGAAGCTTTACTTTGAGCTACCAAGTATCCACATATGTTCTATGAGTGGGATCATCAAAATCTTAAAAAAAATTTTTTTTTATTGTTATTCGTGTACAGTTGTCTCTATTTTCCTGTTACCATGCCACCCCACCCCACGCATCCTTGCCTCCCATCCTCAGACCAACCCCCTTGGGCTTTGTCCATGTGGCCTTTATACATGTTCTTTGATGACCCTTCCCCTATTTCTTTGTTCTTTGATGTTCTTTGATAACTCTTCCCCTATTTCCCCTATTATCCCTCTCTCCCCTCCCCTCTAGTTACTGTCACTTTGCTCTTTATTTCAAAGTCTCTGGTTATATTTTGCTTGCTTGTTTGTTTTGTTGATTAGGTTCCACTTACAGGTGAGGTCATATGGTATTTGTCTTTCACCACCTGGCTTATTTCACTTAGCATAATGCTCTCCAGCTCCATCCATACCGTTGCAAAGGGTAGGAGCTCCTTCTTTCTCTCTGCTGCATAGTATTCCATTGTAAACGTGTCCCACGGTTTTTGATCCATTCTTTTACTGATCAACATTTAGGTTGCTTCCAGCACTTGGCTATTCTAAATTGTGCTGCTATGAACATTGGGGTGCATAGGTTCTTTTGAATTGGTGTTTCAGGATTCTTAAGGTATAATCCCAGCAGTGGAATTACTGGGTCAAAAGGCAGTTCCATTCTTAGTTTTCATAGGAAATTCCATACTATTTTCCACAGTGGCTGCTAAAGTCTGCATTTCCACCATCAGTGCATCAGGGTTCCCTTTTTTCCACAATCTCTCTAGCACTTATTGCTTGTTAGTTTGTTTATGATGGCCATTCTCACCCATGTGAAGTGGTAACTCATTGTGGTTTTAATTTGCATCTTTCTGATGGCTAGTGATGGCTGAGCATCCTTTTGGGTCAACTGTATGTCTTCCTAGGAGAAGTGTTTGTTCAGGTCCTTTGCTCATTTTTTAAATTGGGTTGCTTGTCTTCCTGCAGTGGAGTCATGTGAGTTCTTTACATATTTTGGAGAGCAAACCCTTGTCTGAGGTATCATTTGCAAATATATTTGCCCATACATTTGGTTTCCTTTTCATTTTAATGCTATTTACTTTAGCCGTGCAGAAGCTATTTATTTTGATGAGATCCCATTTGTTTATTCTTTCTTTTATGTCCCTTGCTCTAGGGAATGTATCTGTGCAAATATTCTGTGTGGAATATCTGAGAATTTCCTGCCTATGTTCTCCTCTAGAACAAATAAGACTTCCATGGTATTATGACTTATATTTAAATCTTTTATCTACCTCGAATTTACTTTTGTATGGTGTAAGTTGGTCATCAAGCTTCCTTTATTTGCATGTAGCTGTCCAGATCTCCCAAGACCATTAGTTGAAGAAGCTATTTTTGCTCCATTTTATGCTTCTGCCTCCTTTGCCAAATATTAATTGATGATAGAGATGGGGTTATTTCTGATTATTTTATTCTATTCCATTGATCTATGTGTCTGTTCTTATGCCAGTACCAGACTATTTTGATTACAGTGGCCTTGTAATATTATTTGATATCAGGTATTGTGATCCTTAACTGCTTTCTTCTTCTTTGTCAGAATTGCTGCAGCTATTCGGGGTTTTTATGGTTCCATATAAATTTTTGAAGTGTTTGTACTATATCTGGGAAATATGTCATTGGTATTGTAATAGGGGTTGTCTTGAATCTATAAATTGCTTTGGGTAATATCGACATTTTTATGATGTTAATTCTTCCAGTGCATGAACACAGTATGCTTCCATTTGTTTGTGTCTTCCTTAATTTCTTTCTTCAGTGTTGTATAGTTTTCTGAGTACAGGTCTTTTACTTCCTTGGTTAGCTTTATTCCTAGGTACTTTATTTTTCTTGTTGCTATAGCAAAAGGGATTTATTTCCTGATTTTCTGTTTCTCATATTTCATTGTTGGGATGTAAAAATGCCTTCTATTTCTGAATATTTACTTTGTATCCCACTGTTTTGTCAAATCATTTATTAGGTTGAGCAGTTTTTTGGTGGTGTCTATAGGATTTTGTATGTATACTATCATGTCATCTGCAAACAATGATAGTTTTGCTTCCTCCTTTCCAGTTTGGATGTCTTTTATTTCTTTTTCCTCTCTGATTGCTGTAGCTAAGATTTCCAATAGTATCTTTAGCACAAGTGGTGAAAGTGCACACCCTTAACTTGTTCCTAATCTTAGTGGGAAAACTTTTAGTTTTTGCCTGTTGAGTATGATGTTGGCTGCAGTTTTCTTGTATATCACGTTTATCATGTTGGGGTATTCATACTCTTATCCCACTTTGCTGAGTGTTTTTATCACAAATGGGTGCTGTACCTTATCAAGTGCTTTTTCCACATCTATTGATGTGATTTTGTGATTTTTGTCTTTGCTTTTGTTTATGTTATGTATTACATTTATTGATTTGCAAATATTGTACCATCCTTGCATCCCTGGGATGAATTGGTCTTGATCATGGTATATGATCTTTTTAATGTATTGCTGGGTATGATTTGGCAGTATTTTACTGATGATTTTAGTGTCTATGTTCATCAGTGATATTGGCCTATGGTTTCTTTCTTTGTTGTTTTTATCTGGTTTTGAGATTAGGATCATGCTGGCCTTATAAAAAGAGTTTGGTCATCTTCCCTGTTCTTGTTTTTTTTTAAATAGTTTGAGAAGGATAGGGGTTAGCTTTCCCTTAAGTGTTTTGTAAAATTCTCCTGTGAAACCATCTGGCCCAGGGCTTTTGTTTTTGATTACTGCCTCAATTTTGCCAGCTGTTAGTGGTCTGTTCAGGCTTTCTGCTTCTTCATCCAGTTTTGGAAGATACTATTTTTCTAGAAATTTGTTCATTTCACACAGACATATCGTTCTTTGTAGTAATTTTTTACAATCCCTTGAATTTCTGTGGTATCAGTTGTAATCTTTCCTCTTTCATTTCTGATTTTATTTATTTGAGTCCTCTCTCTTTTTTCCTTGATGAATCTGCTTTAAGGCTTGCTTATTTTGTTTATTTTTTCAAAGAACCAAATCCTGAATTTATTGATCATTAGAATTGTTCTTTTAGTCTCTATGTCATTTAATTGTGATCTAATCTTGGTTATTTCCTTCCTTCTAGTCCATCTGGGGTTTGTTGTTGTTCCTTCAGTTCTTGTAGATGTATCATTAGATTGTTTACTTGAAATATTTTTATCTTTTTTTGTAGGCCTTTATAGCTATGAACTTCCCTCTCAGGACTGCCTTTGCCATGTCCCATAATTTTGGACTCTGAAGTGTTCATTTCCATTTGTTTCCAGAAACTTTCTGATTTCTTCCTTAATCTCATCCTTAGCCAATTCATTGTTTAATATCATGCTATTCAATTCCTGAGTTTGAGTGTTTTTGAGTTTTTCCTTGATATTGGTTTCTAGTTTCAGTCCCTTGTGATCTGAAAAAATGCTTGATATGATTTAAATTTTCTTGAACTTGGTGAGGTTGGTTTTGTGTCCTGTTATGTGGTCTATCTTTGAAAATGTTCCATGTGCATTTGAAAAAAAAAGTGTGTACCTTGCTTCTTTGGGATGAAGAGTTTCAATATACATCTCTTAATTCCATTTGAAGTAGGGCATTGTTCAATGCCACAATATCCTTGTTGATATTTTGTTTGGAAGATCTCTCCATTTTTGACAGTGGGGTGTTAAATTCCCCCAATATAAATGTGTTGATGTCTATATCTTTTATGAAGTCCTCTGGGATTTTCCTTATATATTTGGGTGCTCCTATGTTGGATGCATATATGTCTACAATGTTTATATCTTCTTGATGGATTCTTCCCTTGAATATGATGAAGTGTCCTTCTTTGTCTCTTTTTATGCCTTTTGTTTTGAAGTCTGTTTTGTCTGATATGAGTATTTGCTCCCCCAGGTTTTTTTTTTCCTGTTCATTTGCCTGGAATACTTTTTCCCAACCCTTCACTTTCAGTCTGTGTAGGTCTTCTGTTCTGAGGTGGGTCTCTTGTAGGCAGCATATGTGCGGGTCATGTGTTCTCATCCATTCAGATACCCTATGTCTTTTGATTGGAGTATTTATCCATTATCATTTAAGATTTTATTGATAGGTACTTATTCATTTTTGCCCCTTTGTACCTGTGTTCCTCTCTCTCTCTCACTCTTCTTCTTCATCCTCTTAAAGCTGTCCCTTTAGCATATCTTGTAGTGCTGGTTTGGTGGAGGTGTATTCTTTTAGCCTTCTTTTGTTTGGGAAACTCCTTATTTCACCTTCCATTTTAATTGAGAGCCTTGCTAGGTAGAGTAGTCTTCATTGCAGACCTTTGCTTTTTATTACTTGGAATATTTCCTGCCATTCCCCTCTGATTTGTGGGATTTCTGTTGAGAAATCAGCTACTGGCCTTATCAGAGTTACCTTGTATGCTACTTCTTGTTTCTCTCTTGCTGTCTGTAATATTCTCTCTTTGTCTTTAAAACCTGGCATTTTAATAATGATGTGTCTTGGAGTAGGCCTCTTGGGGTTCATCTTGATTAGGACCCTCTGTGTTTCCTGAACTATAGTAGACCATCCTGCATGGCATGGGCCCAGCCCCCAGTGACAAACATTTACTGCAAAATAACTTCCTAAAAGACATGCTAAACCTTTCAAGGATCAGTGTAACTGGTTCAACCACTTTTGCCTTTTCATTGCAAATACCCCTGTTCTGTGATATGATTAGCAGCATTGGCTCCTTTGTTTTCTGTAAAAGGTAACCACCTAAAGCGAACCTGTGCATAGTAAATGAAGACCATTATGTAATGGGGGAGAAACCCTATAAAAGTCTGTCATGGCGGAGGCTGCGGCTTTTGCTCCCCTTGAGAGAAAAGCCATGCTGTCCTTTTTCCTCCACTGGACTTGGTAGTCTGTGTGAATGTCTCATTTCATCCATAATGATGTGGACACTGGGGGCTGGTGTCTGCATCACTGAATGTTCATGGTTTCTTCTCTCTAGGTTCAGAAAGTTTTCCATCATTATTTTTTCAAACATGGTTTCTACCCCTTACTCCTTTTCTTCCCCTTCTGATATTCATATGATTCTCATGTTGCTTCATTTCATGTTGTCTTGCAGTTCCCTTAAGGTATCATTATATTTTTTGAGTCTTTCTTTATGCAGCTGCTCTACCTGTGCATGTCTTTCTACTTTGTCTTCCAACTCACTATTTTGGTCCTCTGTTTCATCCAGCCTGCTTGTAATTCCTTCTAGTGTGTTTTTTATTTTGGATATTGTATTCTTCATTTCTTCTAAGTTCTTGTTTATAGTTTCTATTTCCTTTTTCACACTGTTGTAGTTCTCAGTCAGTTCCTTGTAGCTGTCTGTGAGTTCCTTGGGTGTCCTCATTCTTTTAATCATTCTTTTGAATTCTATATCTGATACTTTGCTTGCTTCCATATCATTTAGCTCTTTTAGTGGGGAGTCTTCCATTCCTTTTGACTGCAAGTTCTTTCTAAGTCTCCCCATTTTTTATGTGATTCTTTATCACCTAGTTTGTTTCTGCAATTCCCAATGTTCTGCTTTACTAGCTGTCTTTGTAGGCTGAACTTCTATGGAAGGAGTTCTGTGCGACTCAGTGGTGGTCCCTTTGATCTCCTTGTCTGAATGCTCTAGGTTTGCCCTTTCTTCTGTTTGTGTGGGCTCTCTTCTTGTACTTGGGTTTTACTTGTTGGTGGTACTTTTGTTGGTTGGTGTTCTCCTACAGCAGGTTTACTGGTAATTAAAACTCATACCTTATCTTCTATGTGATCAGGGGCAGGGTGAAGGCAAAATGAATTAAGACATTGGGAGAGTATTCTGTGGGATTTATAGTACCAACAAATAGAGAGCAGATAGGAGAATATTGGAGAAGTCCAGCAATAATTGTGATGTTTCACCCAACTAGCCACTTTTTATAAAAGTGAAAAAGAGGTAAGACTCTTATAAGAGGGGAAAAAGAATGTGAACTGATTCCAGAAAGCAGAGTGCGTATGCAAAATTAGATGGTGAAATATAGTGAGACTAATGATAGAAACTGTGTGTAGTGTGCAAGAGAATAAAGTTAATGACAACAATAATAAAATTTAGGAAATGGACCAAGACCAGGGAAGGGTGCTGTGTGGGATTTAGAACAATAATAATATGACAAGAAACACATGATCTGAATAAAAAGAATAAAACATAAAAGACCAAGAGTAGTGTGTTATTAGAATACAGGCAAAGTAAAAGAAGAAAAATTAAAATAAAATATGAAAGGAAGATCAAAGAAAACCAGTCAGTCAAACAATATAATTAAACAAACAACAAAACAAAGAAAACTAAGTGGAAAGAAGAGAAATAAAAAAATAATAATAAAAATAAAAGTTAAAAAATAAAATGCAAGTTCTGTAGGGTAGCAAAGTGAAATTTGTCTCAGTTGTTGGCATTAGCCTTCTGACCTCTCTCTGTATCTGTCTTTTGTCTTCTCAGAGTTCCAGGTCTCATTGTCTCACACTGGGGAAAAAAAGACCTCCTGCTTACTTTAAACCTGCCAAGTGGGTTCTGCTGGTCTTGCTTGATGGGACAGGCAGAGGGGGGTTGGGCTTGTTTTTTTGTTTGTTTGTTTTGTTTTGTTTTTTACTGTGGTTTTGCAAGGATAGGGGCTCTGTCTGGTCTTCAGTATTCACAGGTGCCCAGCCTCCAGCCCAAGCCTTTAGAACACTGCCTGCCCCTCCCCTCCCCCCCCACACTGTCTATATGTGCCAGGCTGGCTTCTTTAATCCACCTTGTTGTGCTGTGCTTTGATTAGTCTGTGAGGTGTGCTGACTGACACCCCTCTTCTTCGCTCTTTTCTGGTCATGTGCAAAGTCCCTTCAGGGCAGTTTACTTCCTCTATTAAATTAAGTCTTTCTGGGGACTGCTACTCCTCTGAGCCCCTGCTACCCTCCTTTGATCAGTCTATGAGGTGCCCTGATTTGGAGTAAGTCATGCCCCTCCTCCTCTCTCTTGGCTGGCTGGCAGCTCTGGGCGAGAGACCCTTGCACAGTGGCTGCAAGCCTTTTTTTTGAGCGAATTTCCCTTGGTTGAGGCTGGCCTTTCCTAACAAGTGCCTGACTTTTCACATAGCCCAACTCTCTGACTAGTTCAGAGACTATCTGGGTCAGGGTCCATCATGGCCCAACTCTTCTCCCATCTTCACATGTCATTCGGCTCCCCAATTTCTCTGGTACTGTCCCAGCCAGGGAATGCTGCCTGCTGTGTGCCTTTATCTCCCCAGAGACTTCAAGCATCCAGGTCTTTCCTGGTATGCTCTGAGAGGGTCTGGAGCTGCAAAGTTACACTCACTGACCTGGCACTCCTCCAATGCTCCTACAGCAGCAGCTGTGGTCTCTGGTGCAGGGCCTGGGGACCACAGCCACTGTGGTCCACAACTCAGGGCCCTGGAACTTTACTGTTGGCCTACAAAATCTCCTTATTGTCTGTTTTTAAATGTCCTCTGTAATCTTTGTCCTCCAAACTTCATATAAGCTGGGATTCCTTTGGCTGTTCACCCTGTTCTTCAGAAGATCAGCTAGGTATCCCAGCTGGGTGGATGAGCAAATGGGTTCAGCTTCCACCTAACTTGTCACCATCTTCAAAGTCTCTGATCACCAAAATCTTAAAGAACGTCAAGGCCTATTGCAGTATCTAGGTGTGACTGCACACAACTGGAATGTATAGTGAGAAGGCTTTTAGGAATTAGTTGTTGTGGTCTATAGTCTTGGCTTAGATACTAATTACCTGATGATATCATTTGACATTTTTTGGTCTCAGTTACCTTACTTGTAGTCTGAAAACTACATAGACTGAAAGACTTGTACTGGGACATCTGCAAAGCCCAACTAATCATAAAGCCCAGCATACCCAGTAGGAGAAATAATTTCCTACTGCTCTGTAGAAGGGCCAACTTCAAAATATGAAAAATTTCTTATTTTGGTGACAAATATGCATATACTCTTAGTAAAGCTTAGAGCACTATAGAATATAATTGCTGAAGGAATTGGGCTAGACATATTAACATGGGCAGGCTCAGACCTTTTATGTGCAGAATTCGGATTCAGGAACAGTTTACCAAAGTTACTTCTGCACCAAAGACCTTATATGGTTCATAGGTCTGCTCACTTTTTAAAGGTTTGATGGAGGAACCATTTGTGTATCTCTCTCATTTATGCATTTACCAAAACTGGGGGAAATGACAATGGACATCTCAAGGTGGAGTGGAAAGAAGCAGAAGAAGGAATGCATGAACAAGATTGAAGGTGTGGTAAGTTGAACACCGGACCAGATATTTGAATACTTGGGTGCCAGTCTGCATGTAGATGAAAGGTAGAAGTTTCCCTGAATTAGTGGTGTTCCAACTTCATATTCAGCATCAGATACTCTTTCCAATCAAATCATACATGAAACTCCAGCATGCCTATTAAATAAGACTGAAGTCCCACTGGCTGAGGGAAAGGATTGAAAGCTTGTAACCCCCTAACTGAACCTTTCTCTCTCATTCCTAAAGCAGCAGGAAACCAGGGCTTCTGGAAATTCAGTTTGGAAGGTACTGGACTAAAGGATATTTGTGTTGCATTGATGATGAAGACAGTTTGGTGATATCATGCACAGTCCTTTGAATTCCTTGCCATCACTAATTCTCACACTATTTTTTTCCCTTGTTTGTACTAACTTATTAAGTAAAAGGACATTGGTGCATAGAAGAGTATTTATTTCTTGAATGATTTGTGAATTCTGGTGGCTTTTAGTGCTGGAGAGGTTGACTGCAGTTCCATGCTTTACTTCTTTCATATTCCAACCACTGTTCTCTAAGTGAGTGCTGGCTGGCATTTAGGGAAATCTGGAGGGTTAATTATAATCCACACCAGTAATTTAGTCCTGCATTGGTAAAGATGGTCTGCAGACTTTGGAACACTTGACTTATGCAAATATGACCTTACACGGATTGTTCTATGAGGCCCATAATAACAGCTTTAAAGATTGAATTTTTGTTTTGCAGTGTATGGCTGATTGCCATGAAGCCAGGGTGCTTCAGACTCACCAAAAGGTGAGGGACTTCAGACTTTGCTTTCATATTGTTCTGTTTTCCCCATGGATTTTTGCTCTGGTTGCCTGTGTTATTTCAGCATCATTTGTGTTATTACCTCTTTTGTGGTATTTTAACTGTGATTGAATAGAAATGAAGCAATAGCAAGAGGTACATTAGAAGGAAAAAAATGAAAGTTTAAAGAGGCTTAACAGTGCCAAAGCCTTTATTCCATTTTGGTTGGATTTCCCTTGGCTACCTTAGCACTGAAAATTATTTTGTACAAAAGCACATAAAAGAGCATGTAAAATTTTCTGCACATGGTGAAATGCTTGAGTCTATGTCTTGGAGCTAGACAGATGGGGTTCTAAATTTTGTCTCTTCTTAGCTGTGACCTCTGTCAATGACTTAATGTCTCCCAGCCTCAGTTTCTCATCTGTAAATGGGTTTGATGACACCAGTTCCCCATAAAATTGTCCTAAAGTTAGGAGATAACGTATGTAAGATGATTTGCTTTCTGTCTGGTACTGAAAAAGTCCTACAATTAGCTATTGAATTTTATTCTTAATTTACATTATTGGCAATATTTCCATTTAATAAATAGCCTCTGCTTTGGTATTGATATGGAGTTTTTTGAGTACTTACAAAAGCAGAATCTAAATGGAAAAATTGGTAATAAATTCAAATAAAAGATAGAATTTAAAAATGTAGGGATATATCAGAGAGGTAAAGTACATAGGGAATATAGACAATAATATTACAATAGTTATGTATGGTGTCAGATGGGTACTAGATTTATCATGGTAATCACTTCATACATTGTATAAATGTCTAATCACTGTACTGCACACTTGAAACTAATATAACATTGTATGTCAACAGTAACTGAAAAATTAAAAAAATAAAAAATATATGAAATACATTCAAATGATAATTAAAGAAAGAATTGTTGTAAACTGATGTAAAGGGAAAGTAGAAGGTTTTTAATGCAATGCTGTGATTAGCTATGGATGGTTCCATAGATTTAGAATTTGTACCAATGTTCTAAATGTAAAAATGAGAAGTTGGGAAGGCTAGTGTCATTATAAAAGCAGCAAAAACTATCTTAAAATGTTATAAATAATTACAAGGGGAAAATTTGTATGTAATAAATTTTTGTCATGAATAAAATTTAGCTGTTTTAAGAGATCAAAAAATGTTTTAAAAGCAGGAAAAACATTGTCAATATTAAAGATCATGAAAACCAGTCATGCATTTTTTTTCTTAAGGCTTAATGTGTTAGCTAAAGCTAAAACAAACACTTGCTTATCATTTAAAACATCCACATGTAGTTGAAGGTCTTGGCAAGACTGCATGTATGTGTGTGTGTATATATAAATTTGAGCCAAACATGCATCACAGGACAGCCTCAGAGTAGAATGAGTGTAAAAAGGGGTGAGTGTGGATCAATGTGATTAAACCCAGGACAGGGCTGCAAGACAGTGTTTTCATCTTTGGGGCTTTTTGGCAATGAAACACCTTCAGTTCTAATGGCTTAGTGTTGCCTGAGGCTCTCTTCATTCTGTGAATTTATATTTTTATTTTCCTGACTTCCAGGTGCTTATGGGTTCTTCTAAATTGACTGATTACATAATTACTTGGCTCATATTTACTTGGAGTACACCTGGATCCTTTTGAGAGGGACCTTATTTAGATTCCCTAAAATGAAAGCTTTATTTATTTACTTTTTACTAAAATAACCCATTTCTGTGTAGGTGTTTGTTGGGCCAGCAAGATCTCTGAGGTTGAAGTTGACAAGCCTAGGCTGGTCTTCAGTCTCAGAGTCCCAGTGGCCACAGTTAATCTTGCACCTGCACAACTCTGTCCCATCACCTGGGAATTCAGTCCCTCTGCCTTGTCTCATACCTGGAACATAGAAGCAAGTCAATACATACTCTTCTGATGAATGGAAAAAAAGGTTTATAGTCAAATATATACCTTTTCTAATAAAATCTGTTCTTGGCTAAATACTAAATGGTGAAAGATGATAGTTGTGAGCATGATTACAGCAACATTCATTTGTTGAAGTTTATGGCATGACAGGCATGGTGCTAAGGTTTACTGTATATTCGTTTAATCCCCACCACTACCCTAGTTGGTAGGTATTATGATTTTCATTTTATAGATGAGTAGTAGTATTTTAGTTTGAAGAACAGCTGGAAAGATAACATTATTGTTGCAGTTGAGCTTGTGCATTAGAGATTGCAGAATAATTTAGTAACTATAATTCTATTTTCTCAGTTGCCACTGGACCTGACAGATAGAGGAGCAGATCACTACAGTCACTACCTGTGCAAGCTTTTCTCTCTGAACACATGTACATTTTGCCACTCATTTTCGGCCTTACTGCTTTGGGTGACATAGTTGTTTTAGATATTTTTCTGTTGTAAATTACAACCCCCTAAATGGGTGTTTGTTCAAAATTAATTTAGTTACCCAGCCACATTCCTGGTTCTTGGCATTTTTCCTTGTTCCAGTCCAATGATTTGAAGTTGATTTACTGCTGAACCTGTATGAATCAACTGTTGGAGTAAAAATTTTGCCTCTTGGTCCTCAAACAATGCCTTTGAGTACTTTGTGAGACATAAATAGCCAAAATGTATCTTGACATTCTGGAATGATATTTAGAGGGGGGAAGGCAAGGCCATTCTAGAAGTTTCAGAGGGAATGTCTCTTTTACCCTTATTTTCTCTCTCTACATTGTATATCTGGGAGTACCAATCCCATTAGCAATAAAAAAAATCAATCACACTGAAAACAGTTGTGGTCAGAATAGCCCTAGGGAACAATTCTTCAAGAAATGTCACTGCATGTCAAACCACAGAGTCCACAAATGGGACAGACAGTAGTTTACTCTTAAAATATTTGAATCCATCTCACATCCTCTAGCAGTATATAAGTAGAAAATCCTTTTCCCCTAATTTTAAACCAGAAGTTGTTATTAAAGGTTAACAAAAAATCAGCTCAAGCTTACTTTCTGTCATTAATTTGAAGCAAATTTTTAATGCTTTATAAAAATTATCTTGAACTCTGGGCTTCTGAATAAAATTTAAGAACAGATGTTCTGGGTAAGTTCAGAGACACTAGGTTTCTAGAAAACATGTTTCAAACAGTTGGTTCAGGCATAGGCACTCCTTTTAATTACACTGAGCTTATGATAGGTCAGCATATCAATGTTTATCTCAGTTGTGCGTCACCTTGAGCACTGTCATCACACTCAAGGCAATCCTTGACCTTGAAAGAAGAGACTTAATCATGAGGAGCAATTCAGCAATTGCACATGTCGCTAAAGAAACTGAAGAGAGAGAGAAAGAGACAGAGGGAAAGAGAATGAAAGAGAAAATAAGAGAGTGAGGGGAGAGAGAGGAGATATTATGATTTAAATATGTGAAGTTAATGATTCTGCATAAATAATCCCTGAATTTTATGTTTCTTTAAGGTGGGATGGGTATCCACTGAGCCATCCATAAATTCTTTTCAGCTTTCCTTTGGCTGTATTGAGTAAATCTGTCTGTGGCCACATTTTTGTTGTGTGGAATAAACTGGCTTTTATGGAAATAAAACTTGTCAGCATTGTGCCTCACAAACATTAGAAAGCAAAGAAGTATTGAATTGACTTAATCCTAATTTCGTTGGGATGGTGGTCCAGGGAAGTGTTTGTTGGTTATAGCACAACTTGAAAACTCAACTGCACATAAAAACTTATGACTTTTCCTTTTTAAAATATTTTTTAAATAAATATTCCTTCTTAGTTTCTTTTTGATGAGGAAATCATTCTTAATGTGGAAAGAGAACTGTTTCACATTATTTGTTTTAAAGCACATAATGACTGTTTTCATTATCTTCCCAGTACTGAGAACTCCTTGTTAAAACTATAGATTATTCAAATAGGTCCTTAAATGACGTATGAAGTATTGTCTTTGGACCCTGCATCTCTCTGCATGTACTGAGGGGCAGGCAGTGGAGGCATAGATAACCTGCATGCCATGAGTGAGGTTTGCTTCCCCTCATTCTGTCACCACATACTGTCCACTAAAAAGTGCCAGTGAGAGCTTGCTCAATCCAGACCTCACCTCCCTGACAAGGAATCTGTAAAGAGAGACTTGTAAGAGTTCCTGTCAGGTAAGTTACAGAATGTAAAGTGGTATATGAATATGTAATAGCAGCCATTACCCATGGATACCACTTTCTTTGGAAAGAATCATTTCATTCACTGTGGAGAGAATGAGGGGCAATTTGAAATGGCCTGAGGTAAGTGGCATTTCATATATTGGCAATCAGGTTAACCTTACACCTTTATTTGTCACTTAGAATTCTTATTCTTTTTCTTCATTCTCCATCACTGAAAATTAAGATGATGTGTCTAAAACCCCTTTTTTCTCTACAATATTGCACTTTATCCTCCTTACCTCCCCAGGGAGAAGAGAGATGAACAGTTCTGTGCATCAATCAAACTGAGATGTAGAGTGAGAAAACATGAGACTATCACCAAGTCCAGAAGACATTACAGTATCTCTGCTTCAGTATGGCAATTGCCTCTACTGTCCTCCATGTTATTCTAGCATTTGATGTAAAAATGAAGCCTGATCTGAGCTTGGAAGCCTGATTCTGATCAGAGTGACTGCACATAAACTTGAAAATCTACAGGAGCATGGACTTATGGCTATTTTGTCTCCTGATTCTCACACAGAGAGTTTGAATCTTTGCTGGAGAGTAGACCTCTTTGGAGGTCCTGGTTGATTTTATTTGAGCAAAAAGCAGCTATTTTTGCAAAGGTAAGCAGCTGTAGACTATTTAATCCCTGCATTTTTCAAATGAGCCCTTAACAATCATGTATATTTCCAATAAAATTGTAGGTACACTCACGCACTTATACAAATACTGTGAACATGTATGTTTTCTTTGTCAATCTGATCCCTCTATATATACTAGGCATACACTTTCTGGACAGGATAAGTCTTAACCCTAAAAACGGTCATTCTGCTGGGTTAAATTACTGTTTTATCTCAATTATACTCTATAATTTTCAACCTCTACACCTTTATTTGTGCTGTTTCCACTAGACATCCCTCTGTCTCCACCTCTCTGCCATTATCTAACCTCATTAGATAACCTTAAAACTCATTTCCACACAATCTACGATCTATTAATTCTTTCATTTTTTCCCATACCCCTTCCCTCATGGGAGTGATTTCCTCCTTCTTTTGAACCTAAATAGCACATTATTTCTACTTCATGGCACTTATTGTATAATAATATTCTATACTATAGCTCTGTGGTCTCTGTTTTTTTTATTCTTCTAAATTCTGTTTCCTATCCTTCTAAGTTTTAAGGTCTCTAAGACAAAAGCCATCTTTGATTATTCATGTGCTTTCCCCATTGTGGTAGAAAGATTTTAAAAGATTTATAAGGAGTTTATAGTGAAATAAAATATATTAAAAATACAGGGAAAAGATGAGGCCTAGGAATTTTCTTTGTAACTTGGCAGTATCTAGAACTGTGCCCTTCAAGCAAAAGGGTGGGGACATTGTGAGCCCCTAGAAGTGCAGTGGAGCTATTTCTCAACAGCCAGAATTTTCTTAAGCATGCTAGGGCTTGGATAAGCCATTTTGTTACTATTATTGAATGTAATGTACAGCTATTTCTGAGCAAATCAATGCAATAAACTCTAAATAATGTACCTTTACCTTCAGGATCTCCCTCCCACAAGGTAAAATGAAGTGGGATCGGCTAGACAAAGTGGGCGACTGAATCTTGATCTTGGTCTTGGATAAAGTGATTCACTGATTGGCAAACAAGAGCTAGTTATGGGAATAGTTTGGGCAAATATGTAAAAGCAGTGCCAAAAGTGTGTGTGTGGCAGTGTGTCTTAGCTAGGTTAGAGGACCAGATTCAAGGTTGCTGAGAAACAGTGTACTTACTGGTTACTCTTACCAAGACTGAGGAATATCAGAAGAGAGACACAGATGAGATGGTTTTAAGATTTTATGTGTACTTACATCATTATTTTTTCATTTAAATACTAATCCACTAAAAATTAAGATGAACAAATTGTTTGTTTTTCAAACTGGTGCATTTTTTTTTAGGGCAAAAGTGACACTATTGTTATACAGAAGCACAGGCATGATCCCAGGTTGGCCAGCAAATGTGTTTCCTTTTCATAGTGGCTATCTACATGTGCAGCAATCAATAGACCAGTGTGTTACTGAATTTTCTTCTAGTGAAAATATTTATGGGTTACTTTTAATTGTTTTTGAAAAAATCTGATTAAAAAACATAGTTCCTCAGAATCACCACTGTTCAGTTTCTATTACTTTACACATGAGATGCACATACTCACTTTCCTATAGTGTTTTCCGGACACCCATAGGAATGCTGAATTACCTTGCTGTGTTCTTTTGTACTTCCTCTGTAACTTTTTTTTTCCTCTTGCCTTCCCTCAGAACAGTAGTACTATGACTATTTTTCTGTTGTCCTGGTTCTCCATATTTACACTTCAGGGAAGTTGTGTGACAAACATTGATTTAATCTATGGCTCTGCTTTCAATGACTTTCACTGGCCAGTTAAAATTACATAGGGCTTGAGGTAAGATTGGTTAAATTAACCAAGAGGTTGAATATGAGAGAGTCTCTTTTCACTGTCCATAAGGGAAAATTAATAACAACAGCTCATTAGAGTACATTAGTTTGGTTTGGATAGACTATGTTGCCTTAAGAGTGGTGATTTGAATGGCTGGTATATCTGATGGAAAAAAAATAAAGATTCTCCTCCAAAATTTGTCCATATGACAAAGAGAAATATAGAGTTATTTATCTAGAAAATCTAGGCTAAAAACTTTTAATACCAAGGACTAAAATTATACTGTCTTGAATCACCTGTGTTGATAGCTAACATTGATTAATCCCCTGAGTTATTGCCTAAAACTTTATTTCATTTATCTAGTGCAGAAAATAATGTAGAGATGCTCTATAATCTAATACTTGGCTGTGCGAATAATGCTACTCAAAGGGTTTCCAGTCTCTTAAAATTTTATCCCCATTTTGGGAGTAAAGAGTGAAAACAGTAATGGTCAAAAATGTAAGAATGCAGTTTGGAAACTAAGAATATGACACTTTTTTTTTTTTACCTTATTAGAATTTTGAACTGAAAAAAAAATGTCTATCTTAACATTGAGAGCAAGCTGGAAACCACTGGAGCTTGGGAACTCAGGTTTTTTTGTTGTCACTGTTGCTTAGGGAAGAGGAGTCAGCTGAATTGATGTCTTACATGACAACAGTGCATAATAGTCCACACATAAATAGTATATTAGTTGTTTTACAGTATATAATAACCTGTACATGGATACTGATTTACTATAAAAACAATTATCCCTGAACAAAATGTCTCAATAGGTTTATTGTGGTTGCTTTAGATCAAGGATCAAATCTGGTTGCATAAGAGAAAGGTATGATTTGCCTACTTAGGATATCATTGACCAACTCAGAACTTCCTTGATGACTGCTGAACAGTCATCAAGGCTGATTACTGATAGTAGACACTTTAGAAATATGCCAGAAGACACAGAAAGATGGGCTCTGACAGCATGTCCTCCTACCAAATGGCAAAGACAAGGGCTGACAGGAAGAATCCTTCCTTTTATGTAACCATATCTGGGAAGCTCCAGCAAAGCATAATAATTTTTGTGCTTTCATTTTTGAAGGCAAATGCTCTGAACATTTCAAGCTCAGTTCATAATCAGTTTTCACATTTTCCATTACTCAGAGAAAATGAGAAGCCTGGATTTTAGGTACAAACAATAAAAAAATGGTTATTCACTTTTCATATGTTTTTGTTGATTCATAGTTACTATTGTACAAAACAAATTAGAGACCAAAGGAAGGAGAGTGGAAGTGGTCTAGCAGATGATGTCAGCTCACAAGCAATGTAAAAGAGAAAAGTTACTGTCTTCAGTTGGAAGAAAAATTGGTGAGGACTTTGTTATTTGGGCAGAAATATAGTCATCTGTAGATTCCTGATGCCTCTAATTTCATTCTGCATTGGTTTTAGACAAGGACTAATATAAAAATTGTGATGTTTTAATTACACTTACCTAATGTGCTTCTTAAATTAGATCATACTAATTACTTTTCTCTGAGCATTTTTCTCCTTTGTAAAAGTTATGAAGTAATTCGATACTTCTTATATTGTGTCTTGCTTCTTCAGTTGTACATAACTCACAATAAATACAAATAGATTTTCTTTGTTTAAAAAATTTCTATTTATTCTACTACAGTTGTCCCATTTGTCCCCTTTTGCCCTCCTTCATTCAGCCCACCCCCTGCAAGGAAAGAAACTTTAGTTTAGAGTCAGGCTGTTCATTCTCTCAACAAATATTGACCACATAAGTTTTTAATGTACCTGATTCCTGTGATAATAGAAAAACTTTGGAACCAGATCCTAAAGAAACTTAACATCTAATAAGGGAGAAAAATGTGCAAGTAATACTTGTCACTATAGTAGAGATATGAGATTCTATAAAACAGGTACAGATCTGACCTTGTCTGATTTTAGATACTATTTCTATCCAGGTAGGCCAGGAGAGATGTGTGGAGGAGGAGGCATTTAATTTAGGATATATTAAAAAATGTATTTAAAATTTAGATACTTGAAACTGGGTCAGTTATCTCATAGTTATCAGTTACTATTAGCTATTATTATTGTTAGTTATCTATTGCTGAATAACAAATCATTCCAGAAGCTTAGTGGCTTAAAACAGCAAACATTCTTTTTCCACAGTTTCTGTAGGTCAGGAATTAGGAGCAGTTTAGGAAGGTGTTCTGCTTAGGGTCTTCATAAGGTTTGCAGTTGAACTGTTGGCCAGTGCTGCAGTCAATCTGAAGGCTTGACAGGGTCTGGAGGGTCTGCTTCCAAGGTAGCTCATTGTCATGGCTTTTGTCAGGAAGTTTCATTTTCTGATGGTCCTATCCATAGCACTGCCTAAGGGCACTTGGCTTTCTTTAGCCAGAGCCAGCAATCTGAGAGAGAGGCATTGAGACGGAGAGGGGGTGGGGGCACCTTTTTATAACCTTGTTTAGAGGGTCATTATCATCACTTCTGCTTCATTCTGTTGGTTAGAAGTGAGCCACTAAGTGCATCCCACATTCAAAAGAGAGAAATTATGTTCCATATCTCAAAAGAGGGATATAAAAAACTTGTAAATATATTTCTAAAACCTTCACAATAGGATCGGGGAAGATAAAGGGGAGAACATACAACTTGAGGAGAGAGCAGGCCATAGAAAAGATGAGTACTTGGACATATGTGTGTGTACTTGAGATAATCCTGTTTGAAGAGCTTAAAACTAAGATTATAGTGGGAAATAAGACAGGAAATGTGGAGGAAAGTATTTAGACACTATAGGGCAGGACCGAGAATCATGGAATGCCATTGAGTAGGGTAGAGGTATAGTTATAGCCAGGTTTTAGAGAGATTAGTCTAGCAGCAGTAAGAATGAAGGTTGGGAATGTGAAGACAATGAATGAGGGGACCAATTACGAGACATTGCATGCACAGGAATGGGCCTGGAAGTGGTTAGTTGGAGCATGGTTCAAAAAAAAAAATGCTGCTATTCTTTTTCTTTTAGACTCTACACTGTGCAAATAACTCTAAAGACTGATCCATTTTTGTGTGTCTGATTCAACTGTTAGTGGAATCTGCCTGTGTTTTAGATGCTGTTCCTTATGGAGTTTTTACTGGTTTAGTGAATTGAGCTGTAAGTACTTGATGCACTGTGCTGATTGAGTGCAGTTTGTCCTGAGGATGGCAATTGCACTTAATGCCCACACGGCACATTCATAATTGAGTCTGTCTTTTAACTGTAGGGAGAGCCTGATGTTATTGCTAGACTAAACCCATCCTAAATTGGAATTTTTCCTGGCAAAATTGCTATCCTTTTCTCCCTTAGTTACCAATATCTCCATTACCAAGTATTACATCCATATGCATTTGAAGTGTTCATTTACCCAACTTGTAAATTTGTTTACTTTCATTTACCATATAGAAGCTGCCTCTCATCACATAGGCAACCCAGGGCACTAAAGAAGCCAGGCACAGGGCCAGAGTCAGAATCCCAATACTAATGCTTTGGCTTACCCCATTATTCTTTAGAAAATCTAATGATTCCAGGCTATGGTAATCTTTCTCTCTCTTTTTGGATTTATCTGAATGTATGAGTCTTTAAGAATTTATTATTTAATAATTTTCCTAATTGTGGGTTGAACATTACTTCATTTTCTCACCAGTTTGACTGCAAGTCTGAATTTGCATTTTCTCTGCAATTTGACAGAATGTATGGATCAATATTTTGTGCATTCTTTTAAATGGGAGTGAAGGGTTTGTGCCCAATACATTGTGGGTGTTTGCCAAATTTAAATGAAAAATACCACTTAGGTGAGACCAGGTTCCTTTATAGCTCCTCAACTGATACATCCTCCACACAGTACTTTATTTTCTGCCTTTGACTCCAAATCTCAAATGCAATTTAAAGCAAGGATTGTTATTTACAACACCTGCCCACCCCCTTCATTATCTTGGCTGTCTTTCTGACTCTGTGTAATAACTAGATGAAAACTTGAAATGACCTTGAATTTCTCCAATATCATTTATATGTGGATTAATCTAAATGGTCATAATGTTCTATTTTGAAAATATCCATGATTCTGAGTATTTCATTGTTTCTCTGCATTGTTACTTGTTAATGTTACCCAGGAGTTAATGAACTGTAATCCATTGCTTATTAAGTGGATCTTCCAATACCACCTTATATGGTTCTTAGGTTGTGCACAACAAAACCCCTTTCTAATAATCCTTTTTTGTTACTTCTTATCACTAGGGGAGTATTCTGAAGCCCTTAGAAGATCTTCCAACTCCTGGAATATCAGTAGATATAAACTAGAGGTTGAGAGGATTATCTCTACATACCTTTCTGCCTAGGTCATTATATAGGTAAGTTGTACAGTTTGCACAAACCATAAATAACATATTCTGGGAAGATCAGAGAACCTTCTAGTATAACCCTTTAATTTTATACATGAAAAGAGTTTAATTTAAGAGATGTGGGGGTTTTTCAAAGGTACCAAGTTCTAGTAGGCAGTCCATGACTTAAACCAAGTTTTATGCATTCTGTGTTCTACCTGATAAACAAATAAAAGACTTGTACCTCTCAAAAAAAAAATCTCTCTAATTCACTATCTAAATCCTACACCAACTGAACCCAAGACAAGAATTCATCCCTTGCTTGTATTTTTTCTTTTGAAGAGTGTCTTTTATCTTCCAAATCCTCAATTTCCATAGAAGTGGTATAAGAGGCAAGAGATAGGCATTCTTTTCTACCTTCATGTCCTATTTCTTACCTTTCATATTTAAAGTAATGAATAGCAATAACATTTACTAAGTAATCTTACTTATAAAAAATTTTCTACACTGATATAGAGTGGGTTAATGAACATAAGCACTTAAGTTACTATCAGAAACATGTGAATTTCTTTCAGGTGTAAGCACACAAAATATATTTTCAAAATATAAGTATTTTGGAGTATACTGATGTTATACTAATGCTGGATTTTAAAATAATTGTAAAGGTAGTGAGAAAACTTTTATGGAGAATTTGGACTTTCAGGATGTTCTTTAAGGAGAAGGAAGAAGAAGAGGAAGAGGAGAGGAGGAGGAGAAGAAGGAGGAGAAAGAGGGGAAGGAGAAAGAAGACAAGGAGGAAGAGGAGGTGAAGGAAGAGGAAAAGAAAGAGGAGGAAGGGAAAGAAGAAAAAGAATGTGCTTGAATAAGGCAAAGGTGACAAGCAAGCATTTTTTTTGCATATACCAAACCACAAGTAAATAGTGTCATTAGTGTTATCAGGGTCAATTATAAATGATCAAATTTATGATCTTTAATTTTATCTTAAAATAATACATGTTATTTAATCATGAATTATATCAAGATCGCAGTGGTTAAAAGTTGGAATGGGCATATCTGAGAGGTTGGGCAGCTATTTGGATGTTGCACACAGAGGATTGGGAATGACTCTGCTGGTTCTTACTGAGAATGGAAACTTTTGAAATGAGAACTAGTAAGTTAGACCCTATTGTTTGAGAAAGGCCAGTCAGGTGCTGTAGGTATTGTAATCCTTGCAGGCTAGAGGTATATGAGTTACGGAGTATCCATGGCAGGGAAAAAGAGATATCTCCAGTGTTATGTAGGAATACAATGTGGACTTGAAGCGGGAAAATAGAATATTGGCAAAGTCATTATTCTAACAGTTTGACAAGGGATGAAAGGGCCTGATAGTTATTAATTAACCTCTCCAGGGCATAAAATAGAACCTGGCACGTAGTAGGTACTAAAAAATATTTAAAGAATAAGTAAGTACCATATTTTTTGGACCATAAGACACACCTAGGTTTTAGAGGAGGAAAATAGGAAACAAAATTTTGAAGCAAAAAATGTGGTAATATATTTACTAACATAAATAACATAATATTTCACCAATGTAAATGTAAACAGAACTCAACAGCAGCATTAACACCATTGTTCCTCCCAAATTTGGAAAACAAAAAACAAAAACAAACAAATAAACCCCCATCACCCCTAAAAACAAACCAAGAGCGCATCTTATAGTCCAAAAAATATGGTATACTATTATTTGTTCTAGCATTATGGAGAGTCAGAGAGATCTGATAACATTATGGAAGAGGGAGAGAAAAATTTTCCGATAGTAACAATACAGAAAGTTAAAAGAGAGTCTTAATTTGATGGCTACCAAGAAGTCGGATTTAACTGCATTTCCTTTTCCCTAAAGCTGAATGTATTTGAGGGCAATGGTGTTAGAGGTGAAATGGAAAATACCTAGAGATCTGAGAAGTAAAGCACACTGTAGCAGTCATGTTTCCTTCTAGCGTCAGCTCTGGAACCCATTTAGATACTTTGACATTTTCATGCTTAAACAGATTCTTAGAACCAGAGACCTTGAGATCTTTTAAAGATTCCATTCCTGTGATGTAGTAACCTCTAGCATAGTGTTCATGTTCCAAGAAATGCTTAATATTTAACATGCTGCTTATTTCCTTAATCATCTTTCAATATCAGAATCCCGCCCGTACTTTATCAGATGAGCTCATGGCAGGTGATATTGTTTAATCCAATCACAAAGCATCCATCTCTGGTGATGTTGTCTTCAGTGCTGATTCAGGATCCTTCACCAAATTAAAATGCTCCATTCCTTGCCTAGGAAGGAAGCTGGGAAAAGGTTATAAGGTTAATATCTATTTGCTTCCTCATTCTAAAAGTTTGAAATTCATTATCTGATAGAATAGATGTGAATTGTGTCCTATGGTTAGTTATATAATGTTGTGCAATGGCTGTTTGCAGATATTTTCAGGTTTGTTGTAAAAACTCATGAAATACTTCACGTAAAAATTATTCTAAGTAATGTGCAAAGCAGTTATCATTACTGTGTATCGAAGACCTACCCTGTTATTGAACCTGTCTCAGGGGTAGGGATTGAGGACTTGCTCAGTGCAGGAGTGAAGTTTAATTTCTGTTATTC
>PVIA01011867.1:0-41479 GCA_004024845.1 Tonatia bakeri
CAGGCCTGTGAGTGGAGGGACAGGTCTGTGAGTGAAGGGATAGGCCTATGTGTGGTGGGGCAAGCCTGTGAGTGGTGGGCCTTGCTGAGCCCTGGCTTCCTCCATAGCAGATAGAATCATGCCTGTCATTTGGGGTTGGAGTGGGCATGAGATGAGATCAAGCCTGGAAAGTACCCAGCAAGCACTTGGCATTGGTACATGCTCAGTGAATTTTAGCTATTACATTGTTATTAGTACTATTCTTCTTCTTCTCCTCCCTCTGGAAGGCAAGGGTGTGGCTTTTATCTGTGCATCTCTGGTTGCTGGCCCAGAATGTCAAAGCAAATCAATCAAACTGTCTATTGAGTAAGCATTTCTCTGCCCTTGGCACTAGTCTCCCATCTGTAAGTCTGGGATGAAGCACCATCTCCCCTGGCAGACAGCTGATTGGATGACTTGATACCCGTTCCCTGGCCCCACATTTCCCACCCATCCTTGTCTGCCCCTTGCTAGAAGCTGGAGAAGTATATTCAGGTGTTTGTATTCCCAGCATCCCTTGCTTATAGGAGCGGACATGTGACCCACATCTGGCCAATGAGGTACCAACAGGGAGACCCTCTTCTTTTTTGAAGGCATTGAGGCAGCCACCTAGCATCTGTGAGGTGACAAGTAGGCCCACCTGCTCAGGACAACAAGCAGAAAGCTGGAAAGAGCCCAATTCTCATTGGCATCACCAGCAGCTGACCCAGATCACCAACCACCCATTTCTCAAGATTCTTATTATGTTAGAAATATAAACCTTCACTTGCCTAAGCTACAGTGAGTTGAGTTTGCTGTGAAGGAAAGCCAAATGAATTTCTGATACCTATGAGCTTGCTTTAATATGCTCATCAAATATTCCATCCCCTCCCTCCCTTTCCTCTACTTATTCTTTCTTTTCCTTTCAAAGGAAAAGCCATGGAACCTGGAAACACACTGCGATATGCACTGAGATATGGACCTAGTGTAACAAGAGTCACGTAAGTTAAACTTTTCTCTCCTTCCCTTCCCTGTTGAGGGCCTGGGAGTCACCAGTGACCTGAATGCTGAGAAAAGAAGAACAAGCCCAGGAGGGCTGAGGAGCAGACCCAAGGGGCCACCAAGGAGAGGGGTCTAGGAAGGCACACAGGGTCACAGCCTTGGGACTGCTGGGCACTCAGAGCTCACAGTCTGTGAGGGCCCACCCTGCTCTCTGCAGCCGAAGGAAGGGGCTGCCAGTTGTCAGTGACCAAGGAAAGCATGACAGGACGTGTCTTTGACTCGTCCTGACTCCCCCAGCTCCTTTCAGAGAATGAAGAACCTGTGCTTTCTAACCCCTAGGCATTCATGTTTACTGAGTTACCACCTGCGTGTCAGGTTTTCATCTTCATGAGAGCCCTTTGATACAGGACTTCGCATCCCCATTCGCAAAGGAGAAAACTGAAGGACAGAGCGGCCAACTAGCTCTCCAAGGTCATACCACTAGAAAGAGGGGAAATCTGGGTTCCCTCCCAGAGATAACAACCCTGCAGTGTAACGTGTTGTTTCAGAGGGCATTTTATTCGTTGTCTCCCATACAGGCCCTATTCATTCCCAACTGAGTGCCTTTGTCTGGGCTGTGCCTGCCCCCTCCCTAAAGCACCCTCCCTGCTCTGTTGGCAGCTGGTTCCAGACTTAGCCTTACTCCCTCCCTCATTATAAGTCACTGCTTCTTGTTTAGAGCACACTGCGCTATTTTGCAATAGCCCTAATAAGGGGTATCTTCATCCTTGTTTTCCAGGTGAGTAAACTGAGGCTTGGAGAGGCACAGTTGCTGGCCTGGGTCACAGAGCTAGTGACAGAGCAGCCGGAACACAAAGCTAGCTAGCTCTGCCTGGGGCTGAGTCCTCAGGAGGCTGAGGAGAGGCCACAGGCTTATATTCAGGTGAAGGTCAGGCCTCCCAAACACTTGGTCTTACCCCTTCTCTCCTCCCCCAGGCTTGGCCCTGCAAATTGGCTTTGACCTTTCATGCCCTTGCCTTTGAGCTTTCCCCCCATTCAGTGTGAAACACAAAGGGAGAAAGAGGGGTTGGAGGGAGAAAGGCCCCTCCCTACCGGGTGCAGGGCCACGCCCCCTGCAGGCGCAGGAGGCCTCCAGGGTCTGTTTGCACAGTTGGGGAGCTTGCTGGCACCCCACCTCCAGGAGAAAGGCACCACGAGGTCATCTGTTTACTCTGGGATTAGCGGCTCCCAGCGGGAGCTCTTTTCCTCTGAGATGAAAAGAAAGCAGACAATCTGTCAGGTAAACAGGGGACATTGTTCCCAAAGATGTCAGGGCCTCTCTGTGGGCTGGCCTTTGAGGTTGCTCTCCGGCAGGGAGAGAGCTTACTCAGAGGAGAGGCCCTGGCTGAATGCAGGTCTGCTGCAGTTAAAGCGGGACAAAGGGCTCCGTAATTTCTGACTTTCCTTTGCAGCCCTTTTCGCACTCAGAGCCCTGCCTCTCCAGGAGGGTGGTCTCTTGATGAGTCCAACAAGCAGGGTATAGAGACAGATGTCACAGATGGGGAAACTAGGCTGATAGCAGCTTCCTCAGGCACAGAAGGTAGCCCCTGGGGTTCCAGGAGGTGGTGGCTGAAAGGAAACCAGGGCCCCTGGTCTAACTGCCTCGCTCTTCTGTGGGAACAACTGCGGACAAGAGAATTGGTGGAGCCTGACTTCTGCACTCGAGGCGCCTCTATAGTGTGGGCACTTGGAACTGTCACCACCACCACCCCCGAAAAACTATTCCATTTTACCAATTGCTACAATACTTAAACAGCTGGACAGAAGGCCTGGTCATCACTGTGCCTGGTCCCTTCAACATTCACATGACAAGGCACCACCCTTGGAAGAATGGAACAAAGGGCAGAGGCCTCTCTCATGAGCACACGAGTCCCAGGCAGTCCGGAGGCCTGAGTCCCAGACAGCTCTGCTCCCAGTTTGCTCTGTGGCCCCCAGCAAGTCACTGGTGCTTTCTGGACTGAAGTTTTCTTGTTCATCAAACAAGACAGAAGATGCTCTCCATGGACCCTTCCCTGTCTGACAGCAGGGAAATCAGGAGTGGGTGAAAGCAGGTGAACAGCCCTTCTGGGGAGGAGGCAGCTGCCTGAATCCCATGCCCACCTCTGATTTCCAAGGGTCCATGAGATAGGGAGCACAGGCACCCTGGGCCAGTGACGGTGCTCCAGCAGGGTCCTGCCATGAGAAGAGAGCATTGTGGTAAGGTGGCAAGACTGCAGGCCCATGGTCACGCTGACCAGGTCCAGCTCCCAGTCTTGTTACTTACCAGATGCCCAACCTTGGGCAAGTGACTCAGGCTCTGGGTCTGTGAAGTGGTACCCAGAAGGCCTCCCTGTCTAAGGCTCCTGGACAGAGGAATCCTGAGTAAGCAGGAGCTGGGATTGTTTTACCTGCTGCTACCACCACTGCTCTGAGGTCCTGGCCTCCCTGTCTTTTGCACCCTCTGCCACTGGCCTCTCCTGGGAGAGGACCCATCCCCCTTGCACCCAAGATGCCAGATCACTGTTCATCCTGCAGGGGATGGAGTTGGAAGCTCAGAAAAATCTACTTACTCTCCAAAGGAGCAGGAGGGGCCAAAAGAAGTCTGACTGGGAAAAGGCCCCAACCCTTGGCCTCATGGAGCAGGCATCAACCAACGGCAAAGCCGCTTCCTCACTGAGCCTCGGCACTGCCCAGACATTGGCTTTGTTACTCAAGGGCAGCGACTCACGAGACACGTGTCCAAACCACCACTCCCACCCAGGCCCAGCTCTTAAGTGACTTAAAGCCTAATAATCATGAGCCTAATATTCATCATCAGGAAAGAAAGTGGAGGCCAAAATGTTCTAACTCTTGTATTTCAGGGGCCAGAGCCTGATGATGTGGCCAGAAAGGGGCTGACAGCACCAAGCTCAGTTCCTCCTCTGACACTTCCCAGGACTGAATGAGGACAAGCTCCCTGCCCCCCAAACAACAGAGCTGGACCTCCTGTGCCCCCAGCTGAGCTACGTGTAGGCCACGTGGCTCTGGGCGGGTTGCCTTCTCTGTGGTTCACCTCACCCAGTAGAAGATGGAGACAGCCCTGGACGGTGTGACTCAGTTGGTTGGAGCATCACCCTGTAACCAAAAGGTTGCAGGTTTGATCCCAGTGAGTGCACACACCTAGGTTGTGGATTGGATCCCTGGTTCAGGCACGTATGATCCCCGGTCGTATGGGAGGACACCATTCGAAGCTTCTCTCTCGAACCAATGTTTCTCTCTCTCTCCTCCTCTCTCTCTGGAAGCAATGAAAAAGGGCCCTTGGGTGAGGATAAAAAAGAAAAAGAAAGAGAAAATGGAGATAAAGGATACCTGTTACATAGTTTTTGTGAAGATTAAATAATACGTATATGGCAGTGCCTGGCAACCAACAGTAGCTTCATTAATATTTGTAGTGTTGGAATCCTCCTCCCATCCACTTCTCTTGCCCTCCCCTTTTCCCTGTAAAGCTTCCCAAACTTCCAAGGAGGTGCCATTGTTGTTCCAGACAAAACTAATGAGAATAATAATGACAAGAGAAAACATTCATAGAGAACTTTCTCTGAGCCAGGCCCTGTGCTAAGAGCTGTTTTAGCCCCACTTGAGAGGAGGTGCAAAGAGGTTAGACCACCAACTCTAGACCTCCAGCTAGGAAGTAATAGGGCCAGGATTTGGACCCAGGTCAACTGTGTTGAGCTATGTTCTCTAAGGTAATAATAGTTATACCCACTTATGGAGCATTACTGCATGCCAGGCCCATTACCTCCTGAACGCTGCATGTTGGACAGTACTGCCCCTCTGCAGAGAATAAAAAAATGAGCTCAAAAAGATCCATTGTCCAGCCAGCACCCTGGGCTTAGTCACATGAGGAGGTCTGGCTAGTCACAGACTCAGGATGCTGGTGGGGAGGAGACTGCACTCCCACAGCTACTGGACATCCTTCTTGACCCCTGCCATCCTCTTATCCCATAGAGCTGTCACCCCCTCCCCCTTGCTGATGATGAGACCAGCCTGACAGCCCTCACCCAGTGATATACCCTTAACAGTTCTGTTCCATCTCAGGCACCTCAGAATCTGCAGGGATGCCTGGAAAGGGGAAAGAGAGCCAGCTGGGGCTCCCAGGGGCTGCCTGGTTGTGGAGAAGGGACAGGAGGGTGATGCAGTTCCCTTAAGCACAGGACAACGGGTGGGCAGACATGGTGGTTGGAAGGCCTGGGTGCATTCCCTCAAGTGTCCATCAGTCTTCTCCCCTTCCTACAACTAGTTCCTGGAAACTGGGTCACAACCACCTCCCAAGGACCCCAGTTTTTAGGGAATCCTGGTATTTGGGGGAGGGACTCATAGATGCAGTCACCAAAGGAGTTTCCCTCAGCAATTAAAACACACTTGGCCTCAAAGATACACTGCAAACCCCCTCACTCCTCACTCTGCTTTTTATTTTAAGGTTGCCCAGCTATTTTCAATTGGACCCAACTGGATAAGTTGGTCTAACAGTCTGTCCGCACCATGCATCTTCCTGGCCCGTCCTGCCACTTCGGTGCTCATGATGTTATGGGGCAGCTAATTCCATGAATCCAAGATTTCTAACTTCTAAGGGGTGCTTGATTTAACCAGACCGCTGACTCTCTTCCTGTAGCTCCCGCCTGTCAGCCAGGTGCCTGTCGCTCAGCGCGGCATCTCCCTCACGCACGTGGCAGGTAAGGTGGTTTCTGGTCCAACCTGCTCGAGTTTGCATGGCGGCTGCTTCACTTAGGAGCTGAGTGACAGTGCACAGGGGGTTTGACCTTCCTGTGCCTCAGTTTCCTTACCTGTAGAGTAGGGGTAATAAGACTCACCACAGAGGGTTGTTATGGGGTTGAAATGAGATGATACAAGGCAAGAGTTCAGCTAGAAATGATTATCTATTATTATTACGGTTATTTCTCCATTTGTATCATCAGTACTTTGAAAAGAGATGAGGGTTCCAATCATCCACCTCACCTTGCTACTGACTCACCTTCTTCAGGCTGAACATGCATGGCCATTCCTTCAATTATTACCTTGTAGCTGGGTCTTGGACTCTTAACAACCTGGCCAGCTTCCCCCCGGGTCCCCAAATGGGAAAACACGGTGAAAAGGAGCAGGCCTCTTCTGATGTCTAAGCACAAGCCTGTAGATGTAGGAGGAGCTTGAGAACAGCCGCAGGTAAAACCAAAACCAGCTGTTTCCCGGCAGGGTGAGGCAGAGCTCAGATCAGAAGGAGCCTTGTCCGTTCTCAGGATCAGGTCTGTGCAGAGGCTGAAGAGCTGTCTCTGGAAGGAATGAGCCCCCTATCCCTGCAGAAATTCAAGGTGTGTGGCCACCTACCAGAGAGACTGTAGAAGGAACTCCTGCCCTGAGTGGGAAGTTGAACTCAATGACATAAAAGATATAAGCTCATCACAGCTAAGAAATAAGAAGTTCCTCCTTCATGTTTTTGACCAATCTTGATTGTTGAATGCCTAGCTATGACTAGCTCTGGGCTAGCTCCCCTCCAGGATACACAGTTCACACAAAGAGGGGACCTGAATTCTGGAAGCGTTTCATGAAAACAGGGCTTTTGTGTCTGTAAAATGGGTGGGGTTCTAACGAGCCTACTCCCCAGGCCAGCAGACAGACACCTGAGCGGCCTGGCATGCAACAGTGCTCGGTAAACGTGGGCCACACCAAAGCTGCCGGCAGGCCCAGCCAGGAGCCTCACCCAGTGCAGCCAGGACCAGCTGGGACTGGAACCAGAGACCAGCAGCACATCAGTTCTTAGACCACATCCCAAGCCAGCCATGTGTCAGTAATGAGAAGTTTTCTGAATGTACGATTATCTGCCACCATCATTTCTCAGGAATCATATCCAAGGGCCAAATAAACCATTTGTTTTCTCTGAAGCAGCTTATCTACTTTGTGGGGGAAATGGTGGCTATAACCCTAAATCCAGTTGGGCTTTTCAAACTAGGGAGAAAATGAAACCCATAAGCCCCTCAGAAAATCTGATCTCAGTGGCTTCTTGCTCCTCCTCTTGGTATTTCAAATCACGTGGCACTTACCTGTTACCTGAACTGGGCGGAAGAAGGGTTATAGGAAAGAGGACCTATGTCAGATGTGGCTCTGTTTGGTCCTCTGGGTCTGATAAATGGTCTATAGAGTCTCTCCCTAATACAAGAACATCACTGGGTATCTTGTATGAGGAAGAGCTTGGGCTCCAAAGTGAGGCTCCCTAGCTCCTGGTCCCAGTCCTGCCATTTGCCAACTGTGTGACGTTGGGCCTACAACTTAAATTTTCTGAGCCTCCTTTTCCTCCTCTGTGAATTGGAACTAACGAGTCCTATCTCTGAAGAATTGGAAGGATCCAAATGAGACCTGGCCTGCAACCCAGGCATGTGCCCTGCCTGGGAATCAAACCACCACCCTTCCCTTTGTGGGACAACACTCAACCAAATGAGCCACACCAGTCAGGGCTCAGCCATTTTTATAGCTCAGTGGCATCAAGTACATTCACACTGTTATGCATCCTTCACCACCGTCCATCTGCAGAACTTTTTCATCTTGCAAATCTGAAATTCGTCCCCATTAACAACAACTCTCCACCCCCACTCCCACAGTCCCAGGCAACTATTCTTCTGCTTTGTTTCCATGTAAGTGCAATCATACAGTACTTGTCTCTGTTTCTGACTTATTTCACTTATGTCCTCAAGGTTCATCCATGCCGTACCATGTGTCAGAATTTCCTCCATTTTTAAGGCTTAATAATACGAGTATGTCATTATGTAAGGGGTGGACAACAGTGGGTTACAGCTGTTCACTGCTGAAGGATATTTTTGTGGAGTATAGGATTTGGGATAACATTTTCTCCTTTCAGCATTTGACATATATTGTGTGATTTCATTCTTATCCATGATTTGTGATGAGAAACCCACTGCCAATTTGGATTGTTTTTGTCCTATAGGTAAGGTGTTATTTTTCTCTGACTGCTTTCAAGAATTTCTCTGTGTCTTTAGTTTTCAGAAGTTTGATTATGGTATGTTTTGGAGTGGATTTCTTTGGGGTTTCTTCTGTTTGGGATTCACTGAGCTTCTTGATTCTGTAGGTTTATGTCTCTTGCCAAATTTGGCAGTTTGGGGCCATTATTCCTCCGAGTATTCTTACAACCCCACCCCGTCTCTCCTCCTCTTTTGGGAATTCAGTGACATGAATGTTAGGTCTTTCCTATAGACCCACATTTGGTTCTTTTCATCCCTTTATGTATTTTCTGCTTATTACTTTTTCATTTGTTTCAGGTGTGTTTGTAATTGTTTATTGAAGCATTTCTATTGTGGTTGCTTTAAAATCTTTTTCAGCTAATTCTAACATCTCTGTCATTTCAGTGGTGGCATCCGTTGATTATCTTTTTCATTCATTTTAAATCTTCCCACTTCTTGGTATTATGTGTGATTTGTTACTGAACCTGGAAAATTTTTGTATTATGTTCTGAAACTCTGGATTTTGTTTAAACCTGCTGTTTTAGTTGCTCTCTCTGACACCACTAGGGGTGATGGAGGGTCCTGCTAGTTGAAGGGGAAGTCCGGATTCCTCGATCGGCTTTCCCTGAGAAGGGCTCCTCTTTGCTGCTGGATGGGTGGGAGTTCTGGTTCCCATGTGGTATCCACTGACACTGGGGTGTCTAGTTGTCAATTGTTGGGAGAGGAGTGCTGTCACTATTGATGGGTGATGTTGGAAGTCTGGACTTTCCACTAAGCCAGTACATGGGGTAGAGGACACGGGAAGGAGGGGCACCTCATTACTCCCGGGAAGGCATGCAAATCCTAGCTCCCTATCTGGCCTTCTCTAACATCATTCTAGCATGGTTGTTGGGCCATCTTGTTACAGCATCACAAGCGTAGTAATCTAAGGTCACTAGGCCTCTGCTGACAGGGATGGAGATAGGGGTCACAGTTTTTTTTCCATGGTGATTGGCTGGAGTAGGGTGGTTATTATTAACAGGTTTGGGGCTGGCTAGTCTGTCCCTTTCCTGATTCTTTGGCTATAGAGAGTGAGTTTCTGTTGGGGTATTTTTTCTTTTGTTTGTGCCTATGGGTGTTTCTGAGTTGACAGCTTTTTTTAGCCTCAAGTCTGGGATATATAAAGAAGGCCAAACATAACCTAGGGAACTTATCACCATGATAAGTTAGTTCTTTGGTTCCAGAGGTCCCTAGGAAGTCTATCTTCTTGTCTCTACCTTTTAAACTGTTCTTATATTTGTTTTATAGATAATGCAGACATTTTAGTTGTACTTTGTGGGAGGAATTAGGGAAGTACATCTACTTCGTCTTCCTGGGACTAGAAATCTCCTCCTGTGTCTTGTGTCCTTTTGATATGCGCTTTTTTTCTTCTTTTTAACATATTTTCCCTGACCCATACCTGGAATTAACCACTTCTCCAAGGAACTCTGGTTTCTTCTATTAGAGAATGATATTTAGAAAGTACAATGCATGCTAGATGTGTTCATTGCTACTGAGGTGCCACTGCTCCTAGGCCCTTTCACAGGACAGAGCTAGGAAATGATCCATATATATGCATGCATCTATATTTATTTCTGTATCTACTTATTTGTGTGTGTGTGTGTGTGTGTGTGTGTGTACTTCAGTTTATACTGATACCTCCAACTCCAACCTAACAACTCAAGGTTCATTTTAGCATTTCCCCTTTGCAAATAGTCCTTTTCTGATTTTCTTATAGCACCCAAATAAAACACTGTTTTCCAAAGTCACATAAGTAGCTTCTTTTACCCCCACCTCCTTCAGTGTGATTATGTCACTTATTTATAAAAATATTTGATTCATTGGTCTGCATTCCATGTTGGGTTCCCCATACCTCAGTTGATTTTTTAAAGTTTGTATACAGTAATAGTCATTCTTTGTGGCGTAAAGTCCTATGGCTTTTGACAAATGTGTAGAGTTATATATCCAACTACCACAGTACCAACAGAATAGTTCCATCACCCCATAACTTCCCTTCAGCTGGTTCTTTGTACTGCACTCCTTCTCCCCAATGCTGGCAACTACTGATTTGTTTTCTGTCCCAATAGTTTTGTCTTTTGCAGAACGTCATATAAATGGAATCATAGAACATGTTGCATTTTATTTCTGACTTTATTCCTTTAGCAAAATGCATTTAATATGCATCCATGATATTTTGTGAATCAGTACTTACTTCTTTTTCATTGCTAAATAATACGCTATTGTATAGATGTAGCACAGTTTTCTTACCTGTTCATCTACTGAAGAACATCTGGGTTGTTCCCACTTTTACTGATTCTGAATAATGCTGCTATAAACATTCACATTTAATAGATTTTTGTACAGACATAAGTTTCCATTTCACTGGGGTAACTATCTAGAAGTGAAATGTCTAGGTCATATTGTAGGGCTGTGTTTAACTTTTTAAGAAACTACCAAACAACTTTCCAAAATGATTGTACCTTTCTGAAGTCCACCAGTAGTGTTTGAAAGATCCCATTGTTCCACATCCTTGTCAACCATTGGTATGGTCAGGTTTGTTTGTTTGTCTGTCTGTTTGTTTATTTTAGCCATC
Organism: Tonatia bakeri; assembly: GCA_004024845.1. Taxonomy (NCBI): domain Eukaryota; kingdom Metazoa; phylum Chordata; class Mammalia; order Chiroptera; family Phyllostomidae; genus Tonatia; species Tonatia bakeri. Next base: position 10,615 of record PVIA01011867.1, read on the forward strand.
CTAATAGCTATGTAATGAGACCTCATTGTGGTTTAATTTGCACTTTCCTGACAACTAATTATGCTGACCATCTTTTTACGTGCTTATTTGCCATCTATGTTTTCTTCTGTCCATTTTTAATTGGGCTATCTCTTTTTTAATTGTTGACTCTTAAAATTTCTTTATATATTCTCAACATAAGCCTCCTATTTTTATTTACTTAACAGTATTTTTTGAAGAACAAAATTTTGATAGACTTCTATATCAGTTTTTCATGTTATGAATTGTTCTTTTGCCTAACTTAGGGCACAAATATTGTCTCCTAGAAATTGTATAGTTCCAGATTTACCTTTATATCTACAATGTATTTCAAGTCAATTTTTATGTATGGTGTGAGTGATGATTGAAGTTTGGTTTTTTGTTTGGTTTTTTTTTGTTTGTTTTTGCATGTGTATATCTAATTATTCCAGCACCAATTTTTTTAAAGGACTATTCTCTTGCCATTGAATTGCCTTTGCACCTTTGTTGAAAATTGCTTGGCCAGGGATCCAAGATGGCAGTGGAGTAGGTGGAAGCTATACGCAGCTTCTCCCAGGACCAAACTGAAATTACAACTAAATTGTAGAATAATCATCCTGAATAACCAACTGAAGGCTAGCTGAAGACAAGTCTTATAATCAAAGATTTACAGAAGTCACATTGAGACTGATAGGAAAAGGGCTGGCTCCATTTCTAGGAGCAGCAGCAGGAGTTCTGGAAGGCTATCTCAGCTGCAGGGTGGGGGTCACTTTCCCTAAGAAGAAATGTCTCAACCCCAAGCTGAGATCCCCAGTCCAGAGCACCAGAGCCAGGAAGAGGCACACATATAACATCTGGCTATGAAAAGCAGCAGGATTCCTGTCCATCAGAGAGAGAAGACAGAAGTCTACTAGAGACACAGGTGTCCTCTTAAAGGGCCAACACACAAGATTTTGTTCACAGCCACTCATCCTGGGCTCTGGCAGAAGGAGGACAAAATGAACTAGAGTCATGTGCGGATAGTCTAGGGTTTGTGGCTCTGAGAAGAACGCTGAAGGGATAGCCACCAGGATTCCTGTGCTGAGACACCCTCTCATACCTCAGACCATCTTTCTTGGGTGGAGAAGTCCCCTCCTGTGGCATCAGCCTGGGGGAAAGCAATTGCCCCATGCTCTGGACTCCCTCTTGCCCCACCTTGAAGACCTTACATTCTGCTGAAGAGTCAGCTGCTTTGGTCAGGTGTAGAAGTCTGGGCAAACTTAGGAGTATCAGTGACTGAGTTGTGTGGTTTGGGGGCAGGGGCCATTCTCCCCACTTGCCTGTGAACATGACTAGTGCTTCCCCTCATAGAAGAACCACTAGATCTCCACTAGATCCTCTTCATGTGGATTGATTTTCACCCTCATGGGTTCTGGAGGACTCACCCACCCAACTCTTAGAGGCTCTGTCCTGCCAAGGTTGGGGCAAAACTTGGGTCAGACTGAGTTGCATAGCTCTCTGCGGCAGGGGGTTACACACCCCATCTTCCCCAAAGCCTGATTGGCACCTCCCCCTTATAGAAGATCTACTAGCCTCATCCTCCCAATTCCCAGTGGCCCCACCCTGCTGAGTTCCATCCCCTCTCACAGAATCTGGGACAGACTACGTTGTATAGTTCTAGAACAGGGACCATTTTTTCCTCACACACCTGACCAGAGTGGTTTATCTGCCAAATCTAGTTCTGTTTGGGGCCAATAAACTCTGCTGACCTCACCCTAATGACTCCCAGAGACCCCACCCCCAACACAAAAGTGTACAAGCACCTAAAAGGTGGCAGCTAGGTATACCTAGGGATATTTGCTGAGTGGCCTAAGACCCAGCACTGGCACTGAATCTAAATTGGTAAACACCAGTTACCCTTACCTGGTGACTCACTGAGAACCTACTCATGCAACTCAAGTACTGCTAGAGGCTCTTTCAGTGACTAAGCTTATGAGGCAGCTGACAGGGAGTGACTTGGAGCTCTTGCTAACCTGCCCCTTGTTCCAGTGCTAATAAAAACCATCCTTGGGATGCAAGTTGGTCTTTCCCACATGCACCCAGGCCAAGCAGAGGAACCCACAGACTATGGATCACTGGTAGCTACAAACAGGTTGCCTGGGGCCAGTCTCAGGCAGTGTCTGACATTGGTCTGCTCCAGAGTCCCTGCCAAGAAGCCCAGACCACTACACCCAGTCACCAGCTTGAGAAAACATCAGAGCAGGATCCAATAAGCTTCACAAGCAGCATATTCCAAGGGAGATGCCAGCAGGCACCAGACTCTGCTGAGGTAAATTTCTCTTCATGTGATCAGCACCTGCCCAGCACCCTGCATGTTTGGTGAGGGTTAAACCTCACAGCCAGCCAGCTTAAGGGATGATCCCACACACAAATGAGCCAATAGCAATCAAGACTCAATTACAACAGGAGGACCCACATAAACTATACAAGGAACATTCCTGGAACATTCAGCTCAGGTGATCAGAGACTGTACCACTGGACCCCACAAGACACCTACTACCCAAGGCCACCAAACCAAGACTGAGATGCATAGCAGGTCTATCTGATACATAGAAACAAACATAAAGAGGTAGCCTAAATGGGCAACAAAGAAACAGGCCACTGTGGATGACGTTACCTCAACAAATTAAAACTGAAACTGCTTTATGACCCAGTGATTCCATTTCTGGGAATATATCCTAAGAAACCCAAAACACTAATTTAGAGAACTATATGCTCCTCTATGTTCATTACACCATTATTTACATTTGCAAAGTTATGGAAGCAGCCTAAGTGTCTACCAGTAGATGAGTGGATAAAAAAGCTGTGGTACATTTACACGATGGAATACTACTCAGCCATAAAAGAGAAAAAGGAAATCTTACCTTTGTGCCAGTATGGGTAGACCTGAAGAGTATTATGCTAAGTGAAATAAGCCAGTCAGAGAAAGATAAGTACCATATTATTTCAGGCATATGTGGAACAAATGTGGTTCATCTAATGAACAAAATAAACCGACAAACAAAATAGAAATAGACTCAAAGATAGAGAATAGACTGACAGCTGTCAGACAGGAGGCAGATTGTGGATCTGGGTGAAAAAAAGTGAAAGGATTAAGTGGGGAAAAAAGCCTCATAGACACAGACATAGCATGGTGATTACCAGAGGAAAAGAGGGTGGAAGAGGAAGGAAGAAGAGGGTAAAGGGGGATAAATTGTGATGGAAAGAGACTTGACTTGTGGTGGTAAATACACAATACAATATACAGATGATGTATTATGGAATTGTACACCTAAAACCTATATAATTTTATTAACCAATATCATCCTAATAAAAAAAGAAAAAAAGAGCCCTGGCTGGTGTGGCTCAGTGGATTGAGTACAAACCTGAGAACCAAAAGGTCACTGGTTCAATTTCCAGTCAGGGCATATGCCTGGGTTGCCAGCCAGGTCCTCAGTTGGGGGTGTACAAGAGGCAACCAATTGAGGTATCTCTCACACATCAATGTTTCTCTCCCTCTATTTCTCCCTCCCTTTCTCTCTCTCTAAAATTAAGTAAATAAAATCTTTTAAAAAATACCTTAGGCTTATAAAAAGAAAAAAAAGAAATTGGCCATATATGTATGGGCCTATTTCTGGAAACTTTATTCTGTTTATTGATCTATGTGTCTGTTCCTTTGCCAATACCACCCTGTTTCAATTGCTGTAACTTTTAAAAAATATGTTATATTGATTATGCTATTACAGTTTATTCAATTTCCCCCCTTTTCCCCCCTCCACCCAGTACTCCCCACCCTATTCCTTCTGGCAATCCTTCACTTACTTCTTACCCACGAATCATGCACATAAGTTCTTAGGTTTCCCCATTTCTTATAGTGTTCTTAACATCCCCCTATCTGTTCTGTATTTACCAATCTGTACTTCTTAATCCCTGCATCTTTTCCGCCATTCTTCCCCTTTCCCCTTCCAATCAATAACTCTCCAAATGATCTTCATATTTATGATATTGTTTCTGTTCTTCTTGTTTCTTTAATTTGTTTTTTAGATTCAGTTGTTGAAAGTTGAATTTATTGTCATTTTAATGCTCATAGTTTTGATCTTCTTTTTCTTAAATAAGCCCCTTTAACATTTCATGTAATAATGGCTTGGTGATTATGAACTCTTTTAGCTTTACCTTGTCTGGGAAGCAGTTTATCTGCCATTCAATTCTAAATGGTAACTTTTCTGGATAGAGTAATCTAGGTTGTAGGTACTTCCTTTTTATCACTTTGAATATTTCTTGGCAATTCCTTCTAGCCTGCAAAGTTTCTTTTGAGAAATCAGCTGATAATCTTATGGGAACTCCTTTGTAGGTAACTCACTGCTTTTCTCTTGTTGCTTTTAAGATTCTCTCTTTATCTTTAACCTTTGGCTTTTTCATTATGATGTGTCTTGGTGTGGTCCTCTTTGTATCCATCTTGTTTGGGACTCTTTGTGCTTCCTCAATTTGTATGTCTATTTCTTTCACCAAATTAGAGAAGTTTCTTTCATTATTTTTTCAAGTAAGTTTTCAATTTCTTGCTCTTTCTCTTCTCCTTCCAGCACCCCTATGATTCAAATGTTGGCACATTTGAAGTGGTCCCAGAGGCTCCTTACCCTATGCTCATTTTTTTGAATTCTCTTTTCTTCTTGCTGTTATGATTAATGTTTTTTTCCCTTCCTTATGTTCAAAATCTTTGATTTGATTCTCAGCTCCATCCACTCCACTGTTGTTCCCTGTAAATTTTTCTTTATTTTACTTAGTGTAACCTTCATTTCTGCCTGGGTCTTTTCTATGCTGTTGTAGTACCCAGTGAGTTCCTGGAAAATCCTAATAACCAGTGTTTTGAATTCTGCATCTGATAGATTTCCTATCTCCATTTTGTTTTGTTCTTTTTCTGGAATTTTGTTCTTTTTTTTTTTTTCATTTGGGCCGTATTTCTTTGTCTCCGCATTTCGGCAGCCTCCCTGTGTTTGTTTTTGAGTGTTAGGTAGAATGGCTTTGACTCCCTGTCTTACCAGCACACCCTATTATAGGGGTGCTGGAAGGAGAAGAGAAAGAGCAGCAGTATGTTGGATGCGGTGGGGTCTTAGGTCATTGCCAGAGCAGGGCAACCCATGTGAACTAGGTTGATGGAGTCTCAGATATAGTGTTACTGTTCTGTGGCTTTCTGGTGGGCAGTGGGGGGGTGGGGGCTTAGAAAGGTGACAGTGCTGCTACCTGGCCCCTGGAGTTTTGTCTATGAGGAAGCTTTCCCCTAGCACTCACCCTGATCTCAGATACTTCAGGTTCTCCCCATATGCCACTGGTGCCCTCCCAGCTGCTGCCTTTGTGCTGGAGCCCAGAGGGAGTTAGTCTGCATAAGTCCAAAGACTGTTACAGGCCCTTTAAGAGGTGATGCCTGGGGCTCCTGCAGTTTCTTCTGCTGCCTCAACCCCACTGGTTTTTACAGACAGAAGTCATAGGGACTTATCTTCCTGGCACTGGAACCCTGGGCTGGGTGGTCTAGAGTGGGGCTGGGATCCCTCGCTCCTGAGTTATCCCTCCCAATTTTTACCCACCACACTTGAGTGTGGGACTACCTGTTCTTCATCTTCACATCTCTGCTTCTCCTACCCATCTGGATGAATGTGACTTCTTTAATTCCATAGTTGTTGGACTTCCATACAGTTCAATTTTCTGATGATTCTGGGTGATAGCTGTTTTGTAGTTTAGTTGTAATTTTTGCTGTGATTGTGCAAGGAAGCGAGTCATGTTTACTTATGCCTCTATCTTGACAGGTCCTCTGAGTGTCATAGCTTTAAAGACATTGGGTCATCTAAGTTTTCCCACTTTGTCATTTTTCAGTATTGTTTTGGGATTTTAGTTCCCTAGCCCAGCTGCCTGCCTGTGGCCTACAGGACCTCTTACCCTACTTGTCTGCTGAAAGACTATATCCTTGCCTTATCCCACCACCTGACCTTGGATATGAACTGTCAGGTTATTTTACTGTCTTCATTCCCCTCAGCCAAGCAGTTGGCATTGGTTTTCCCATTCTCCCTTGCCTCTTTCTCATACCCTCCCATTCTCCTGGGCACCACTGCTGACTTCCCCCCACAGGTGAAGCCTTTATGGTCTTAGGCTACCCATCTTCTTCACTCTCCCTGCACATGGCAGGTCACTTTTCCACTTACCTGCATAGCCTGACCATGTGGTATCCTGGCACTCAGACCCTTGGATCCTCCACACCATCATCCAGGTGAAACTCTGCCTGCCCACAGGACAGACCACAGGCTAGGAATCAAAGAGACTGGATTTGACCTTGACCATGTGCCCTCTGACAGCAAACCACAGTGTCCTTGTGGCCAAGGTAGAGCAGCCTAACTAACCTGTAGGAATAGAATGCAAAGACATTGTAAGGTTCTCTGCATACACTCTGCCTCTCCCACCATCTTCTGGCCCTCTTCTTCATGTTGGCCAAGTGGAAGTCTTTGTGGCAAACATTGTTGGCTGTTTTCAGGTCTCCTGCTATTGATCAGTGGGTTTGATAAGTTTCTTCTTATACAGGGCTCCAGGGTGGCCTCTCATCTGCTTTTAAACCTGGGCTTTAAGGAGGCCGTGCCTTATTAGAGCACCATCAAGTCTATCCTCCCAGGTCTGTTGGCCCAGACTGGCTCTAACCTCAACACCATCCAGACCCAATTGCCCTGTTCTTGTGACCTCATTTTTAATCATGGGCAAGCCGCATTGAAAATCACTCAGGTAAGCAGTGTGACTGACTCCTGAATTGACAGAACGTGGCCTGCTCCCTGACCTTCTGAATTGCTGCTCATGTCATGACATGGAGAGGAAGCTTTGTCATTAATAAGTCATAGTCATGAACACAGGGACATGGAAGGCCCTTGCCCAGTCATCTGTAAATGTCTCTCTGTGGACTGTCCCCTCTCTCTTATAATAATTCATGTATGCATTCAGTCATTGATTCATTGATTCCAAAGATCTGCTCTATCTAGGTCAGACCTGTGGGGGCAGGGGCTGGGGACTTAGAAAAGGTTAAAACTGGGAATTGCCCTTGAGAAGTCCATCATCCAATGCAGACCTTTCCCACCATTCAGGATCTACCTGAAGATCACTGTGGTTGTGGGCACTCAAACACTCATATAGAGAAGGGAGCACTAAGTGTAGAGATAGGAATGGAGTGTAAAGGAGTCTTGTGGAAGGACCACAAGCTCACCTTTCTCACGATGACTTGCTCTCTCTCCCTCCCAATCCTCCAGCCAAGATGAAGCCAGATTTCCCCAGCTAATAGCTTCTCATACCCCACCCCCAGTAGGCAGCCCAAGTCCATGCTGCCCTTGCCCTTTTAAATGCCCATGGATAAGCGTAGGGGAATCAGGCTCCTAGCTTCACTTGCTGTGAAACCTTGTTCATGTCACTGTCTTCAGACCTTCTAGAAAATGAGGAGGGTTGAAGTAGGTACTCCTGAGGCTAGATCTCTGTGCAAAACTTGTTCCCACTGAGAAGGAAAGGAAGACTGTCTTTGTAGAGACCCCTTCCAGTGCTTAACCCAGACAAGCTGGAAGCCAAGGTGCAAGCCTAGTTCTCCACAGCCAGCTTGGAATTTGCCTCCATTCGTTCATGCTACCCAAATGGAATACTGCTTTGTATTGGGAATATAGCAATGAACATAGAATTTTGTAGTTTAGTAGAGAGTATATCCACACTCACATGGCAATAATGAAGAGGTATAATGGGGAAGCATAACACAGAAGGATTCAACTAGTATTGCAGTCAGAGAAGCCTCCCTGAGGAGGTATCATTTCAACAGAGACTTGAGGGATGATAAAGAGTTGGTTGGGTGACATCAGAAGGGCATAGAAAGTTCACTCCAGGGAGAAGGGGACCACTCACTCTCGGGGACGCCAGCACCATACTGTGAAGTTGCATGAGCAGCCCTGTGGAGAAGCCTGTGTGGAAAGGAACTGAGGCCTCCTACATGGTCTCACTCATCCCTTCAGAGCCACCTTCATGGCAAAGTAGCTGCACTCCCTGTGTCCACTTCCTCGCCTTTCATTCACTCCTCAAACTACTTGATCTGATTTCTTCCTAGCCCCACACTTAATCCACTAAAGCAGCCCTGTCCAAGGCCCCCTGTAACCCTCTGGTAATCCCCATTTACTTACCCCCTCAGAAGCCTCTAACATGGTGCCCTCACCCCCACCCACTGAGAGACCCTTCCCCTGGTTCCATGAAACCTCCATGTGTCTGGCTTTCCCTGGACCCCTCAGCACCCAGACTCTCAGCTCTCCTCTCTTATCTCCTCTGTGTCTGTCTGGGGCACACTCACCTACTGAGCATCTCAAGGCCATAAGCCAGCTCTGTCCTTGCTCCTCAGCCCAGACCTGCACACCACCAATCTCCTAAATGGCCCTTAGCAGCCCTCCCTTAGACACCCTGAACTTGGCATCAACTTTCCCAACCTGACTCGGCTCATGGCTCCCAGTTTTGCTCAGTAATGTCCCCCAGCCACTCTGCATCTCAAAGCAGAGATAGGCAGATTAGCACTGACTCTTTTTCCCCTTCACTCCTTACATCTACGTCACCAAGTTCTGTCACTTTTACCCCTAAATTTCACGTTGACCCTCTTTCTCCACTTGCACTGTCACCCTACATCAGGCCTGCAGGTCTCCCACCTGGATACTGCAGGAGCCTCTAAACCTCCCTCTCTGCCTGCCACCTTGTGTCTACTACATCCCAGCCCACCCCACACAGAATTTCCCTTTGTGAATTCGCACTGCAGCACACCTCTGCTTAATCACCACCCCAGGACTCCCTGGGGCCCTTAGATTTAAGCCCACCCCTGTCCCTAGGCCACAAGGACCTGCCTGATCACAATCTGCCCACCTCTCCATCTCACCTGGACTACACTCCTTCTCTCTTCACTCAGCCATTGTGATCTTCTAGCATTTTATCTGTTGTAAAACAAATTCTCACAGAACTTGGTAGCTAAAACAACAAGCATTTATTATCTCACATGGTTCCTAAGGTACAAGAATTTAGAAGTGGCTAAGCTAGGTCGTTCTGGCTCAGGGCCTGTCATGAGCCTCTGGTCAAGGTGTCAGCAGGATTCCAGTCATCCAGAAGTATGACAAGGGCTAGAGGTTCTCCATCTGAGATGACTCCCTCTTGTGGGAGTCAAGAGCAAGAGGGTAGGGTGTTCCTCTTCTCTTTCCTCAGACTTGAGAGACCTGAAGAAGCAGCCACACACCAGAGTGGGGTGGAGGGGAGATGGAGATGGAGAAATTATTAATAAAACAAACAATTTACACAGAAGGACAACAATTCAGGTACCCACATCTGAGATCACAATCTGGAGGTCTACTGGAATTAAAGTGCCATTTTAGGATGTGGTTGCAGTGCTATCCCTTTCATGCTAAAGGTCCAGGAACCCCTCTCTCCCAGAGACCAGCATTGCCCTCTGTAGGGAGGCCCCTCAAGCTTTCTGATGCTCCCTGACCTCCTCCAGCCGTAGCAGCACCCCTGAAGCTGAGTACTGAGCACAGTCCTGGTGGGGCTGGCTTCCCAGCAAAAAGCTGGACTCAGGAACTTGAAGACCAATGTCCTGGGAGGTAGGGGTCAAGGAAGGGAACTCCTCCTATCCCTGGCATGGGGGCTTCCAGGCCACTCACCACTCAGTCTCATTTCTGACTACACTGTGGTCCAGGCCTTTTGGTGCAGCTATCAGGAGGCCACCAGGGGACATAGGACAATTCCCTGCCAGGTTCTAGCTGCCATGTCCCAGAACTCCATTCTTCCCATTTTCCTTTGTAGTCTTGGTCCAGCCAGCTCCCTGCTCTTTCTGGAAGCTGTATTACTAAAGGATTGGACTAATGATCTCAATATTCCCATTTGTTCTAAAAGGTAATGATTGCATAGAACCCTTCCTTCCTTACTCTTCAGCCAGGACCAGGCCCCATCCTAGCCCTAGAGAGCACCCTTGTTTTCCCTAAAATGTCAGGACCCCCCACATCCCACTCTTCACCTCCTTTCCCCTGTTTTCTTCCAGGATCCTCCCAGGAACCAGGAACCCTGTGCCATTCAGGTCCCTGTTGCCAAACACTATTGGGTGATCCACAGCCATGACAGCTCCTGGCTTGGGCCCAGTACAGTCCAAAGACTCTCCCCTGTAGCCTGGAGTCATTTCCATGCTGACCCCAAAGGCTTCACACATTCTAGGTCAAGGCAGACTTTAAGAAATGGGAGCTACCATTTGCCAATGCATCATCTCGTAGCTCTCCTACCCAGCCTCAGTCGTGACACCATGTTGGCATCAATGGCCAAGGCATAGTGGCTTTGAGCTCCCTCCATGTGCCTGTACGACTTCAACCCCTGTGATTAACCTATGACCCAGTTCCACAGAGGGTTCCCAGCCTTCAGCAACATGCCAGCTCCTCCCCTTGGAGGTAGATTTTCAGGGTCCGTGCCAACTGCTGTCCCCATGTGCTCTCATAGCAGCCCTGTCTCACTTGCAAACTTGCAGGCTCATATCTTCAGCATCCTTCCTCTCCTCCGAGCCTCTTGACCCAGAGTCCTCCCCAGCATCCACTCACACAGAAAGTATCTCTAAGGCACTCACCAGGAGCAAATGGATGCCATTTCCTGCTTGTGCCCCCTGATAACTGAGTTAAGTATGATCATCCTCATTTTACAGATAAGAAAACTGAGACAATACTTGAAAAACTGGAAATCAGATAAAAGGTGTCTGTGGGATATACACCTACACTGGAGGAATCACAAAAGAAGAGGGTACCATGTCCCAACTTGGTGGGCTGGATGAAGCAAACTCTCTCAGATGGGCCACCTTGGGCAATGAGGGAATGAGGTACCTTGCAGTCTCTCCTGGCTGAGAGCAGCATCCTGACAAGATAGCCAAGCCACAAAGGGACTAGGGGAGTTCCACATCTGCCTCTACATAGGTGTCCTCTGAATGGGGAAGAGGGGAGGGCAAGAAGGCAGGAAGAAAGGGCAGGAGACCTCAGGACTCGCATTTGTGGACTTGTGTAAATGACAGTGTCAGGGTCTGGGATGGTTTCGAGAATTCACCCAGGGATGTGATAAACTGATCCCGGACTATACCGGCTGACTGGCAAAACTCATTCATCTCCCCCTGAGCACTGATTTCAGGGCACTACTCGCTGCTTACTCATAGGTCTTGGAGGCCAGTTCCAGACTCCTCAACGGAACATGTGCAGGGAGAAGGCCCTCCACAGGTCACATGTGTCAGGGGCTTTCTCCAGATCACCTGCCTCATTTGGCAGATGCAGGAACTGTGCTCAGAGATGCTGAGAAACTTGGCTAAGGTCACAGAGCTTATGATGCACAGAGCTGGGATTCAGATGGGGTCTACTTGACACCAAAGCCTGCTCAGAGCACCTGTGGCCTCATGTGGGCCCTGCTTTAATCTGCTGCCTTCAACCTCCTGGCCTCATACACAATGCCTAGCAACCTGCCTGTCTTGCCAATCTCCCCTGCTTTTTCCAGTATCCCATTCTTCAAGCCCACCTCCCTGGGAAGCCCTCCCTATCTGTCATAACAAGTATCAGATATTGACCCTGGATGTGCACATAATCTACCCCTAGATTATGAACAATCTTACATTATTTTCCAAGAGTTTCTCTGGTTAAATTATTCCCCTGAACTCTATTTGTTACCCACAAACACAATGCCCATATAGCAGATAGTAAATATTCTTTTGACTTAAATTAAAATCTTGCCCCTTTCTTCTGCTATCTTCTTGTATCAGAGACTTCAGACTGAAGCCTGGGAAGACATATGAAGGGGTCAGTGTAGGGCTGCTGTTCCTTACTCAATGGATAGACATGGGCAGGCCAGCCAGGGCCCTCTTTTCCAGGCCAGGAGGCCCAGGGAGCAAGGGATGGGTCCCAGGGGGCTGAGGCCAGGGAATAAGGGCACACCCCAGGAGCAGGACAGGAAGCTCTACACATAGGCCACATTCTAGAAAGTCCATCCTAGTACTACTACCAAGCAAATCTTCTCTACCCTATTAGTCCGAGTACCAGCAATGCCACCATTGCTGCATTCTTACACATCATGGCAGCTTGGAGAGCTCCAAGAGTCCTGTAAGCTCTACGTGTCACCTCCTCTGAAAGCCTACCTTAATGTCCAGGGGGCCAGGCTTTCCCCCCTCCTCCAGGCTCCCCTAGCCCTGTAAATTCTGTATTAAGTTGAGATGCTCTTTCACCTACTGGTCTGCATCATGTCCTCTCCCCACCTGAGTTTCCCAGCACAGCTGCTGGACCTCAACAAACACAAACTATAGTGATATTAGTATCACATCTCCAAGACACCATCTAAGGATCTAAGAATACATGTGGGTTGGTGACCTGAAGAGAACCAGTGGCTGGTGCTCTCAGCCTTGCTGGTCCAACCCTGAGGCCTTGGGCAGGCCACTTGCTTCCTGCCTCCACCTCCTCACCCTGACTCTGTGGCCTCTAGACCTCAGCCTGGGCATCACATGGCTCTCCCAGAAGCCTCCCTGGGCCCCACTCCATCAGGGATGCAAGTGGGTGGACCCAGGCTGCGGGTGGGCCTGGCATGGCGCCCAGAGCTCCCTTGGGCAGGTAAACAGGCAGGAAGCAGGTGTTGAAACCTAGCAGCTGGGGCTGCAGCCTTTGTTTTTGTCTCCACAACCAACTTGGGCAGTTTCTGGTTTGCGTTGTTCCGTTCATGTTCCCTGCGCAGGCACCTCATAGCTCCGAATCCCACCCCCTCAACAGGAGCTCTCATCCCCAGTCTGGGTGTTCCTGGAGGTCAGGGCCTTGCCTGAGCCAAGACACCCAGCTCCCAGGTAGGGCAGCAAAAGCTGGGTGGATGCTTTGCATGAACCATTGAAGTTGTTCATTGATTGCTGAAATATTACCATATTTTTGAACTATAAGACATACCTTTTTTAACCACATTTTTTGCTTCAAAACTTTTTTTTCCTGTTTTCCCCCTCTAAAACCTAGGTGCATCTTATGGTCTGAAAAATAGATACACTTAGGTTTAGGAGAGGAAGACATGAAAAAAAATTGAAGCAAAAAAATGTGGTAAAAATGTGCATTTCTAAAGTAAAATCATATTTTTTTATTTTAATTGCTGTTCAAGTACGGTTTTCTGCCTTTTACCCCCATCCCAGCCTACCCCCTCCCCCAAAAAGTACATCTTATACTCCAAAAAATATGGTATGTATTTATTATGGGTCATTTGGAAAGCACGTGAAAGATAAATAAAATAAAATAATAAAATAAAATAAACACCGCTTGTAATTCCATTAGTTACAGATGTATACTTCCTACATTCTAGAAAACTTTCTTCCAGGCTTTGATGCCTCTACATTTGAAAAACAAAAGCAAAAACAAAACAGGTTGCATTGCACACTGTTTCACTGCCTGCTAAGCTGACGTAGCGCTGTGGGATGCTGTGTCCCCAAACCATTGCATGTTCCTCGTGTTTTCTAACAAGGTACAGAACACGGTCAGGCCGCATCCCCTGCTATGGGTAGCCAACCCCCCTTTACTGGGCATTGGGTCCTTTCTAATTTTTCCTTATTTTATATAATATTTCCCATCCACTCTTGCAGCCATGTCTTCATGATCCTCTTCAGGGAAGATTAAGACTTTAGAGGCTCCAAGCAATGGAAACATTCGGTGTACTCCCCTGCTCCTTCCTGCACAAGATATCTTATTAAATATAAGTGTAAGGACATCTCGCAAAGTTCTGGTTCTCCCTGATGTATTATGCTTTATTGAAGTATTAAATTAATTTTTAATTTTGTTTTTGGCTGCCCTGGCCAGGTGACTTTGTTGATCCTAGCGTCATCCTGTACACCAGTGTTGTAGGTTTGATCCCCCGTCAGGGCATGTGTGGGAGGCAACCAATCCATGTTTCTCTTGCTCTCTTTCTCTCCCTTCCTCTTTCCCTAAAATCAGTAAACATATCCCCTGGAGAGGATTTAAAAAAAATAAAAATAGAAATAATTTTTAAAAACTTATTTTATGCTCATTGGGGGCCTGCCCCTGTGTGCCCGGCACTCCCATCCACGTGGGGTCTTTGTGATGCCCTGGCACAGCTCTGACTCTTACCTGAGGCTGATTTGCAGGAAGAGGAATATCAGGGTTAGGGTTCTCCCATGTGTAAGGCTTTTTTGTGGGTCACATGTCTGTCCTTGCTCACCAGGGAATCCATTGCCTGTCACACTCCTGCACTTGGTACTCTCTGTTGAACAAGTGATTATTGCCAAATGCCACTACTTTCCCTCCCCCCACCCCCAGAACCTACTACAGTGTAGCTGGCATGTGAGTGGACTACAGATGCACAAGGGGTATGACCATCTTGAGAGCAGATGTCCTGGGCCTTGTGATGACCTGAGCCCAGGGGATTTAGGGTAAGAGCATAATGTCCTCATCCCTGTGACTGGCAGGCACCGTTCAGAGAGGGTGCAGGGCTCAGAGCACCCAACCCGGGGAACTGAGGGAATGGGGCCACCACGACTGGCCTGGCCACTGAATGGCTACACAGCCTGAAGCAGCTGCTGTCTCCCCTCTGGACTTCACTCCCCTCATTTACAAATAGGTATGGCATAATATCCAACACCTCTGTCGTGTCTCCTCATGTTCCTGGACCTGACCCCAGCTGCACCTGTGACAGCTCAGGGTGCTTTCAGTTCTATTGAGGAACGCAAGGAGGCACCTTCAGAGGGCAGCCAGGCCCCTCAAAACCTGGCACTGGACTCCCCCAGTCTCATCTCCTGCTCTGCCCTTCCAGGACCCCTCCCCCAGGCCCCAACCAGATGCACTCCCCAGCCCTTGATGGGCCCACGTCCAGCAGCCATTCTTCTCTCTGAGGTGCCCACACCCCACCTGCCTCTGGGAATCCCATCCCTCCTCCCACACAATCCCCACCCCGTGGAGCCTCCCTGAAAGCTCTCCTTCACCGGCACCTGGTCCAGGCCTCCGCCATGGCTCCGAGGACATCACCCCTGGGAAGTACGCAGCTGTGTTCCTTGCTGGACTGGGACCTCTTTGAGAGCAGCAGCCACAGCTGAGCCCATTTTTGACTGAATGACCAAAAATGATGGAAGAGGAGAGGTGTTTGGGCTTGTTTTTGCTCTGTTCTTTTCCCAAACCCATCTCAGTGACCCCACAAAACCAGCAGCACAGAGGGTTCTTAGTCATGAAGCCCTTACCTGTGGTGGAAATGTGAATTCCCAGAGTGAGCAAAGCTGTCACCAGGCCTCTCCCAGTACTTAGTCCTCATTGCCCTGTGCAGCGATGGGCCACTTCTTTTCCCAATGAGCCCTAGACCTGTCTCCTCTCAGAACAGCTCCTTCCTTTAGGTGAGCCCTCATCCACATAGCACTGTCTCTGCCCACTCAGTCACCCCGCTAGACACTGCCCACTCAGTGCCTGCCCTCCCAGCACCCAGCCCAGCAACTGTATGCTGCCGCACTCAACAATTACCTCCTTAACAACTCCCATGCCACTTCTTCCAGAAAGCCATCCTTGACTATGTCAGCCTTCAGAGCTGTCTTCCCCCTCGGACCCCTCAGAGAAGCTATTCTTTGCATCAAAGGTATGTGACATTACAAATTTGATGTTTGTAAAATTTTTTCTCCAAGGAATGCATATATGATGGTACAAGAAGAACTGGACAAAGACTGTGAATGTTGACTGTGGTGCAGACCCATCCAACCAGTGAAGAGCTCTGGGCCAAAATGGCCAGGCCTCTAGCTGCACCACTGCACCCTGTTGATGCCTGCCCACTCTGGGCGTGACCTCAGGAGCCTCTCTGCAGATGAGGCCACCCTGAAGATGCCACCCTGGGACTTTCTACTGGCCACACTCCCTGCAGCTGGGCAGCAAGTCCTTCCCACAGGAGAAGCTGGAGGTCCATCTCCATGTCCACCACAGACAAGACATGAAATTTAAAAACCAACATGGAATGATTTTAGCACTCAGTTCAGGGACTGACAAACCATCCATCGCTCACAGGCCAAATACATCCTGATGCCTGTTTTAGAAATTATGCTTTATTGGGACACAGAGTCACTCATTCTCTTTGGTCTGTGGCTCTTGCCTATGGCTGTTTTGGCACTACAACAGCAGACTTGAGTCATTGTGACAGAGATCTTATGGCCCATAAAGACTAAAATATTCACACTCTGGCCCTTTGCAGACTAAGCTTGCTATCCCACCCTAGCTGACACTATTGGGGATGGAAGCTTAGCTCATGGTGATTTCTTTGAAAATTCTTAACTCATGCACATGCATAATAGGGATGCATATACATACATGCACACAGTAGCACCCCAGTGCTGCATTTAGTGTTCTTCTGGAAATAGCTGGTTGGTCTGGGAGAATGCATCTGACCTAAGCTGGACCAATCAGACTCTTAGGGGATTTGAAAGCAAGTATCAGGTACACTTATGGCCTTGCCTGAAGAGAGAGACCACAAATTCTCCAGCCCAGGTCTCCAGAGCCACCTGATTCTAACCCTTCCTGACATCGTCCAGCTCTGTACTTCCATACCAGAGGCGACCAGACTCCTCCTGGCACTGTCTTCTCCCAAAGACACCATGAGGCTGGTATCAGCATCCATATTTTTAAATGATGCTCACTGGTAAACTGAGATACAAAATGCAGACACTCTTGCTGGAGGCACAGGTACCCCATCAGCTGATTGATGATTACTCAGGAGAGAGACTGAGGCCACCTGCCTGGGGTGGGGATGGAGCAGCCTTCTGCTGGAAAGTTCAGGCCAGGAATCAGGGGACAGACAACCTGGCCAGGGTGTGCAGAGAAACAACCCCAGAACCCCTTTCCAGATTCACCAGCTTTAGAGAAAGGTCTCAGATGTGAAGATAGGGTGTCCTCTTGTACCCTTCAGGAATCCTGGGACCATCTACAGACCCCTGTGAGTACCCTGAGGCAGAAATAACAGGCCAGATCTTGAGGTCTGCAGGTACCAGTTTGAGCCCTCCTGGTGGAGGCCCCCACCCTGACCCCTCTTCAGTATGCCTGTCTCTAGAAAAGAACACGAACAGTGGGGCCCCAGTACCCTGCAGTGATGTTAAAGCTGTTGGAGAGTCTGTCCAGCCTACACTGAAGCGATCTGAAGGTGGTAAAGAGGGAGAGAGCTGGATGTTCTGATCTAGCTCTGCCCTCCTCACTGTACAAACTTGGGCCAGAAGGACAGAGCTCAGCCTCAGGTCTCTAATTTAGCAAGTGGCCCACTAAATGCACCTCACAGGGTTGCTGAGAATGACATGAGAGGGTGCACACAAAGTACCCAGTGTGGCCCTGGCACGTATTGGGGTACTAAAAGGGGGAGAACATTAGAAGTAGCAGCAGCAGCAATAATAGTAGTTATAACAGTTATGATGATATTGTTTTAGGTATTGCTAACGGTCGGCTGATCTTCCCTGTCAGGGTTCCCCACCAGCACCTCAAAGTCTGTATGTCAAAAACTGACCCCATTAACTCTCCATCTGTGCTGGGCAGCCTTTGACGTGGCCCCCAAGAACCTAGCCTCCTGGATTCCTGCTCTAGATGGCCTCCTCTCACACTGAATCAGAGCTGGTCTGCCACACCAAAAAGGTCTGTGGGAGGTCTCCTAGATCTCCTCTTAAAGGAAGCCAGCCACCCTATTGTGAGGACACTTAAGCAGCCCTGTGGGGAGGCCCATGTGGGAAAAACTGAGGCCTGCTGCCAAAAGTCAGCACTGCCTTGTTAGCTGTGTGAATGAGCCATCTTGGAGCCAATCTCCCAGCCTCAAATTTTCAAGTGACTGTTGCCCAGGCCACCATCCTGATTGAACCGCACAAGAGACCCCAAGCCAGGACCATGCAGTTCAGCTGCTCTCACATCTCTCTAACCCACAGAAACTGTGAGCAATATTAAATGTTGATTGTTGCTTTAAGCCACTATATTTTGGAGTCATTTGTCACAGCAAACTAGCATACTGTACAAACCTGTCTATCCTCAAGTGCCTTTGTTTCAGAGAATGCCACTCCCTTCCCTCCCATCCTGATCTCGATCATCAGAGTCTGCTTTTTTCTTTGCTGCATCCAATCTGCTGATTCAACCCAAGGGATCTCTTGCTTCCCCCCGTGTTTCCTGGTCCCTATTTCCACCAGCCTGGGAGCAGTAACAGCTCCTTACTGAGCACTTACTGTGTGACAAAGTGTGTACTGTGTGCCCTGCTCTCAGTGCAGTTTCAGGACTCATGGAATTGTCCGACTGAATGAGACGTTTGTTGTCCCCATTTTATAGCTGAGGCGCCTAAGACTCTGAGAAGCTCAGTAACTTGTCTGAGTCCCCCCAGCTGGCTAGTTAAGGAATCAAATTAGAATGCAGGTTTGCCCCAAAGCCATGCTCTCTCTCCAGTGCAGCAGGGCCCCAGCTCAGGCCATGCCTTCGGAATGATGACCTAAAGTTCAGTCTATCGAGGCAGAGGCTGGCAGCAGGGGCTGCTCACACTGAACTCGCCTTGAGCACTCAGCACTCTTCTCTCCTGGCAGTTAGCCATTTGCTCCTGATTTAGAAATCTTGGTGCACACACAGTAGACCATGGACTCCTCAAAAGAGAGCCCCCACCCCTCCGGGTCTACCTGGTGTGCCCAGGCCCATGAAAAAGGATTTGTGTAGGCGGATGGAGTGATTGCAGCATAATAAACAACTTGAGCCTATGACTGACTATCAGCAGAAATCAATGCTTCAATGAATCAATAATAAATAGCTCTCTAAATGAGGGACTTAAGTCACGAATTAATGAATGGTCGATTGACTAGGACATTGCCCAGATTCAGTGCCCAATATTATATATTATTATATATCTTTATCAATAAATATTTTATTATATACATAATAAGGGGTAATATTCAAAATCTTTAATAACCAGTACAGCACCTGCACCAACCAATAAGGAAGAACATCTCTGAAGGTCTGAATCAGGTTGGGCGCCCCCTGTTGGGCCTCTTTAGTACTGGGTCCTAGCAAGGTTGGATACGTGTTGCAGGGAAGGATCAAAATGACCAGGGAGGCAGGGGATACTTAAGAAGCTTGGGCACAGCTCATTACTCACTTTGCAGAAGCCTCTCAGTGTGGCCTCACCAGGGCCTCCTGGCTGATGCAGCCCTGCGCACGAGTTTTCTGAACACACCGATGGCCAGTTCGAGACGGAATTTGACATGTAAGAGCAGCTCATTCATCCTCAAAGAGCACCCTGAGGCGGGAGGGTCAACCGTTGGCCGGTGTTACACTGAAGACAGCCAGACACAGGAGGCTAAGCTGCTTATACAGCGGCCGAAAGAGGGCCTGGACCAGGCCTGCCCAAGTGTCCTCTAGGGCTTCGAACCAGGCGTTCCCTGGAAGTCCTGGGTCTGTAGCAGCATGTGCTCTTTACCTGCTCAGGTGCTGGGCGCGGCCAGCAGGACTACGAGCCGGAATTGACTGAGGCGCTGGCACTCAAGAGGCTTGGCCTGAGACATGGCACTGCCCTCTTCTCCAGAGCTGAGACACCCCGTCCTAAAACAGACAGTCAAAGGAGAGAGGGTAACCGACATACACCTGGCAACACAGCCACGTCTACTGATGGAGTTTGCCAGGAGCGAGAGCCTTCGGACAGATTCCACGCCACTCCCCACTCCCCATGACTTGCTGTGTGCCTGTGGGCAACACGCCGCCTTCTCTGAGCTCGTTTTCGTCATCTACAAAATGGGATGATAGCAGCATGTATACCTTTCAGGCTTGGTGTGAGGATCAAAGAAACGACCTATAGGCAAGGACCCAGACTATTTTAAATGTGTGTAGGTGCTGGGCAGTGAGGAAAGGCTGAGAATGAAGTGGGATGGCAGACCCCCCAGACAGAGGTGGGCTGGGGGCGAGGAGTTGGGCTGAGTCCAGACACCCTGGGCTCACCTCCTGCCCCAGAGCCTCCCACTACCTCCCCTATCCCTCCAAGCCCTTCAGAAGGCGGAATAATTTCTCCTTAGTTTTCACTTTTAATCACAAAATAATTTTGGTGCCCAGAAGCCTTCCTCTCGGAGGAACATTTGTGTAGGATGATATCAGCCTAATTAAGTGCTTCAGCTTTGGGGCTTGGTTTTTTTTCCCCCAGACCCCTGCGCTCCCTGCCAAGCAGCCCTGGCCGCCTGGCCGCCCGGCCGACCGGCTACCTGCACAAGCGGGCTTCTGGAGCCTTCCGCCGCCCCCCTGCTTCCGCGCGGTGATTGATATCTTGATTAGGCGCCAGGAGGCGGCGGACCAGGTGTTACCTCGGCGCGGGCTGGAGGCGGGCGCTCTGCGAACTCGGCCTGAAAGGCGCAGGCATGTTCGGCAGCAGCAATGAGTCTTTGTTTGCCTTGGCAGTGCCGCGGCCTCCCTGGGGCCGGCCCCATAAAGGGTTTCTGTTCGGGCTGGAGGACTCATTGTCGAAAAATTGTCCCTCAAAAAATTAGCATGGTACAGTGGAGAAAGCGGAACGCCTGGCAAATGACAGCTGCTGGCCCCAGACAAGGGCCAGAAAGTGGAGTTTTGCAGGGTGCCCACTCCCAGAGGCACCTCTCGCTCCAGGCCTGGAGTGAGCCCCCAGGGTGACTCGTGACAGAAGAGGAAGGCAGGCCCAAGGGCAAGCAGAGTCCAGATGAGGAGCGCAGCCTGCTTTAGGGTTGGTGGTTCGTCTCCCCTAAGAGATGGGGCATTTCCCGTGGCGCCGGGAGCTTGGGTATTCAGCGTGGGGTGTTTGAGGGCCCCTGAGCCAGAGTCAAGCTCAGAGGGGCCGCTGGCTGGGAAAAGGGGGTGGAGTGCAGGGAGGGGGAGAGAGAGAGCAAAAAAGAGAGAGCCTAAAGGTTATGTGGTTAATTGAACATCAACAGCCACAGATACGATTATGCCCTTTTGTATCTTTCTCCCAGTGTGTTGATGGAGAAGTAACTAGATTAAAAGCCTTGAGAGCTGGAGTTGGAGGGGCAGGCAGTGGGGGGAGATCCCTAGTGAATGCCGACGCAGGGCTCCCGCAGTCCCAGCAAGGATGGAAAACAGTCAATTGGAAAGGATAGAAAAGACTGAGTGAGCTGTGGTTTGGCATTTGCATAAAGAGTGGGGCCCAAGGCTGCCACCCTTAGTGAGAGGGGCAGGGGTTCCCAGGGGAGAGGCTGGGAGTGTCATTGAGGTGAGGCACATGATGACTGTTCAAAGTCTCAACCCAAAGCCTGTAGCACACACTATGTGAGGCAGGAGTGATGATGACAAGGACTATGCACGGGACACGTGTGTGTGTGTATTTCTTGTTTCAGCTGCTTACATCTTTGAAGTTATGGGTATCTTCATATGGCCACGTTTCAAGCAGGATGCACCTGGGTGGCATCTGTGGGCCTAAATCTCCCGTGTTGGGATCATATCTCTTGTGGACTCGGGGAGCGTGGCCGGATTGGAAGACAGGGACGCCAACTTGACCCTCCAGCATGAGAAGGCCAAGGCCTCTAGATGCCCTGTGACTCTCAGGAGCCTGGACCTGGAACTGACCCCTAGGCTCTCTCTGCATTCAAGCTTCCTAGAAAAGCCTTCCCAATCTTTCCAGCCCACCCTCCCCATGAAGACCCCGACCCTCCCAGCCCAATCACCCCTCCCCACTCCACCCCAAGCAATGTCTTCTCTAAACAAGCAGATTTTAGGTTCAGGAGAAGGAAGAAAAGCAAATCTGGAATCAGACTGACCTGAGGTCAAATGCCAGCTCCAGGTTTGTGACTGAGCAAACGACTTAACTGTTTAGAATGAGAGTCTACATAAGTAGCAGGGAGCCCACGCACCCCAGTGTGTCTGAGACAGTCCCAAGTTACACCTATAGCCCCAGCATGATCGTTAATAGTGCCCTTTACTCTCAAAAATATCCTAGTTTGGAGTATAAATTATGAAGTCACCCAAATATAAGTAGTGCCACAACAATAAATATTTTCCCTTCTCTTCCTCTTACCTCCTCTTCTCTGTTTATTTAACGCATCACTCCACTGCTTCGTTAGTCTGTGGGCTCCTGAAGGCAGGAGCATCTCTTCCCTGCTCCTTACCACACTTTGGGGTTAAAGTGAAATAGATACATGTCAGCTTGACCACTGCGAGGAACAGAGCTGGCCTCAGGGACTCTGAGTGCAGCTGCCTGCTCTCTGCCTGCTGGGGCCACAGCAGGAAAATGTGTATAAAGACAAGTGGGACCGTGTTCATTGCTGTGAACATGGGGCTACCACAGGTGGGGTATCTCCACCATTTGTCTGAATTGATCCTTTGTGAGGAAAAGGCCTTTCTCTCTCTCCTTGTTGCAGATGTGACCCTGCACATCTGGGCCTGAGTCTGTCAGTCTTTCCCTGACTACCCAGAATGCAGCTTCAGTCAGTATTTCACCATAAGGACAGCTCTTATCAATGTTGTTGAGGGCCTCACTTAAGCAAGCAAGTGGTTATCCTTCACAATAGGACTGCAAACAGGCCCTAATTAATTTGCTAATTGTTGCTCCCTGTTTGGGTCATTCACCCATATAGACGAAAACCTTACATAAATGATTCAGGAGGGCAGCCTCGGGGCCTAGGAGCCCTTTGAAGCTAACATATACCCTGGCTTGACAAATTCAGGTACCAATAATGAAGCCATGAGCTCTTTCCAAAGTCAGAGACCTACTTGGCCTCCAGGTCAAAGGGGGGCTCTCTTGGCTTTTCAGGCTCAGAACCCTTGGATCCTGACCTCTGCTAGCTTTCTCAATCAGTGAGGCCTGAATTTCTCTGGGGTCCTGATCTTAAACACCACACTTCTCTGGAAAGGTCAACAAGACTGGATCATGGAGTGGCTTGAAAGTCACATTGAAGCACCTGGACTTCACCCTGAAAACCATAGGGACCATGAGAAGCTCTGATTTGCATGCTAGGTGCTTGCTTTGCCCAGTGTGGGTCACAAATTTGAGGGGAACAAGACCCAAGACAAAAGACCAGCTGGGGGGTAACTATAGTAATCCAGACCAAGGTGCTTAGACTAAAACATAGGACAAATGAGCACAGAAAGAAGGAGGGATTAAGAGATATTTTGGAGATAGATTCTCTGGCCCTTGGTAACTGATTGGGTGTGTGGATCATGCTCTAAAGACAGGGGCCAGGATGACTCCTAGGCTTCCAGCTGTGATAGGGAACCTAGAAGGAGAAATGTGAAGCAAGGTGCAGATAAGCTCAGGAGGAGTCTGCTCTTCCACCACACCCGCTTTGTGACTATCCGCTCCCTAACCTCCAGCTGGACTCACAATAGCCAGGCCTGTGTCCTTATGCCATGCGTCTGAATGCCATCCACCTTGCTATGCTTCCTCCTTCCACCTACTCACCATGGGGCCCAGCCCTTCTCTCTTCCTGCTGAACTCTGGGTGCCCTTTCTGATGGCAGACATCACCTCCTCCAGGAAGCCAACCCTCATTTCCCAGTCTGGCTCTCCCTTCCTCCTACTGCAGTATTCAGCACACTGAAGATGAATGTCATCCATGTGTGCAAGTTGGCCACTTTCCACCACCACCTCTCCTCCCTCCCCTCCTGCCACACTGTCCCAACCTCTGCTGGAAGGAGGATGGATGGTTATTTTCCTCTAATGCCAGTATCTAACACACGGCCTGGCATGGCAGAGGCACTTGCAGGGATCTGTGGAAGGAGAGGAGGAAGGAACAGAGGCAGGCAGGAGAAGAGAATTCAAGTCAAGGGAAAGAAAATCATGAGCCAAGAAGCCACCAGCCCTCAGAAAGTGTGGAGCAACAGCCGGCTAGCACATACCATGGCACCCTGGAAGGTGAGCCTTACCTACCTACGGAGGGACCTGGGAACATGAAGGGAGGACCACTGGGCTGGCCTACTGCCTGGCCTGACACTCAGTTGTTATATGGCAGTGGGCATCTCCCTTGCCTCTCTGGGCCACAGCTTATCTCTTTCGTTAAGTGCAGTGTCGGGGCAGGCATGAGCTGAGGGAGGGCAATGGTTGTCACACTTTGTTTCCGAAGGAAGGGATATGAACTTAAGTAAAGTCAGGCAGGGCTCAGGGCTTCAAACTCTAACCTCAAGCATACAGTCAGCTCCCGTAAGTCTTGGGTCCTTCCTGGATCTCCCTCTTAGCTTTCTGTTAGTCTCCCTCCCTGACCAAGTTCCTCTGTCTCAACTCTTGAGAGCAGTGCTAGGAGAGAGAAGCAGATGTGATCATGAGCCCTGGCCCAGGGGGCAGTGACAACTGCCACCCCTGGCTCAGGGTTGCAGAGCCAGGTTCTGATCTTCAGCCCAAGGTGCTGGGAATGGAGTTGCAGAACCCAGGCTGGCTGGTAGGTTTGGGTCCTTCTACATCCACCAAGGTCCGGGCCCTTGGTAGAGTTAGGTAGAGAGGGGACCTCAGCCAGACTTGGGATTTCCTCCTATCATGGGCCATGCAGCAAGGTCAGCACTGAAACCCATGTGGGCTGCCCCAGAAACCACCCGGCGGAGGGTGTGGAGTGGCAAAGCGGCAGGTCATTTATCTTTCTGGAGCTGCCTTATCACTGCCCACCCCCCACTGCCACTACTCTTGCTTTGTTTGGCTGGACACAGAGCAGGGCTGGGTGGTATCCGGGCATTGAGCACGCAGAAAAGCCACCCCATTAGAGCCCCAGGGGTGCATCTCACCTGACCTACATCTATGAGCTTGGGCCTGGGGACTGGGATGGGGCTTTGGAGGGGCAAGGACACCTTTGCACACAGCCCCTACACCAAGCGAGGGCTCCACTCAACCTCAGCTCCCTCTGACAACTTTTTGTCATCATCTGCACCACCCTTCTCTTGGCGTTCTACCTTTACCAAGTTGTAAAATGAAGCCACTGTTTGAAAATGAAAGCAGAGCTCCTGTTCCCTGTCCACAGCTCTGCCACGTTGAAGAAGGCTAGATCGGGGGCTCCCACACTTACTGACACTTTGTAAGCTCAGAGACAAGGCTTGCCCTCCCTGGACCTCCACATCTTCATCTGTAAAAAGGGATTTACAACCTCCACTGGGGCTGTTGTGAGCATTAAATGCATCTGAGTACACGAGGGCATTAGAATAGAGCCTGGAACCCAGGAAGTCACTGTTGGTGTCATCATTGTGGATGTGATTATAGAGCCAGGATGGATGACAGAGTTCAGAGGAGACCCTCAAAGAGAGAATAGCCATGGCTGACTCTGAGGGCAACTGAGCCAGAAAGAAGAGAGCCAGGAGGCTCTGTGTGGACTGGACCTCCACGCCTGTCAGGTCCTCCTCTGGACTGGATGCGTAGATCGCTTGTCTCCAGGGCCTGACCATCAGCCTGACCAGGAGCCAAGCTGGTGGGAGAGCGTCCCATTGCACTCTTGCTCCAGGCGGTGTGGGCGGCAGCCTGGCTTGCCCAGACCGTCTGACTCTCCATGTTCCTCCCTGGTGGGGCAGACCTGCCCATACTGGGATGCCTGACTTTCTGCTGTCTTCGGGTGTGGGGCAAGGGGTAGCTATTCACATGGGATCCACCCAGTGGGGAGCCAGTGATGCCCAGGTTACCCCTGAATCTCCAGGAGTCACAGGACTCCTGGGCCTAGTTTCCAGAAGCTCTGTAAGTGGCAGATTTAATGGTGATAATTTCAACAGTGGGAAGATAATTGGGGCCAGACGGACTCATCAGGCCTGTCCTGAAGCCCCACAAATATGGTCATCATCTCTTGCTCCCTCACACCCCCGGACTCACAGGGACAAGAGCACGGAGGGGCACAGGGGCCCTGGCCCCTCCGGTCTGGCAGAGGAAGTCCAGCTTCTCAGTGCTAGATTGGGTGTAGGTGGCTCTTCATGCCCAGACCGCACTTCACCCAAGGACTAGTCAGGAATTTGGGTGTGCTGCCACCAGGTGGCTCCCCCTTAATGTCCCTCCCTCCCCGGCCACTGAGCAAGCCTTGAATTTAGCTGGGTGCCCCAAAAGCCCTCACTCCTGCCCCAGAAGAGACTGTGTTAGGTTTCTATCCTTGCTCATGGGCACCTAAGCTCCAGGACTACTCTGGCCCCTTCTCCTGCCCTTTCATCTCCCTCTCTCTGTGGTCCCATCTATCTCACCCACCATAAAGCCAGAGATCCCTGGTCCTAAATAATCCAAACCTCCATCCTGCTCCTCCCACTTTCCTATCCCCTTGGGGCTCTTTCTGACCTTGCTGCTCCGCAGAACTGTCGTCAAGAGGCCCTAGCTTTTTCCTCCACTCTTGGCCAACATCTTAGATCAGCTCCTGTCCCACACTCTCCTACCTCTGTGACCCCTTCTTCTGTCCTCTCTGCCTTCTTTATGGGGTTTCCTCTGCCGAGACTCAGTCCTGAAAATCCTCTGAGAAGTCAGGAGGCAGGCTTGATAAAGGTTTGCTGAATGAAAGTTAGGTGAGGAAACAAGTGAATAAATAAGTGAGCTCATCCATCAACACATTTTAATGGGGTACCTACTGTGTGCTAGGTGTGTGCTGAGCAGTGAAGTGAGTAAATAAATGAAGTGGCTGTATGGTTAGTGGGAGCCCAAAGCACCAAACACAAGGATACATAGAGAAATGAGCAAAGGAGACTGGGTGGGGGGAGGGTAGGAGTGGCTGCCATTATCTTTTGGGAGAATTCAGGTCACTTGACCTGGAGCTGACAGAAGCAGTGCTCTGGACAACACGGAGACCAAAACAGATGACTCATTTATGGATGGCCTTGGTGAGCCAGCTGCTGTGGGACGGGGGTAAGCAGAGGAGGCCCTGGAGACAGGAGCTGAAATCATGCTGGTCGGGGCACCCTGGGGAGCCAGACAAGGTCAAAACCGGCCCTGCCCAGATAAGGCCAGTGCAGATCAAGAGAAAGGGCCTACAAACTGGTCAAAGAAAGTGTCTGTGACTCCTGTGTTGAGCACCTGATGCTGCTAAGTCCTGATCCCTAGCAATCCCGAGAAGGAAGTTAGCCTCCCCTTGCAAGAAAGGAAATTTGGAAGAGCGGTAAAGTGACTGACCCCAGGTTTCCCACCTTCAAAAGACAGAGTTGAGACTGTCTCGGTCTCAAGTCCCTGTTTGGCTGGGACTGACATCTCCAAGTCGGCTAGACATGCACTCTCAAGGAGAGCACAGGGAACCACCAGGGAGTGAATGTCGGAGGAAAGTGGGCAGGCAGAGCAGCATCAGCACCTGCAGAGGGGTGGCCAGCAGGAAGTGGCCAGTTCACCCCAGTGGGAGGAAGACCTGGCATCTGGGGACACAGGACTTCAGTCATGACAGCATACCTTCTGGGTACCCAGAGACCAGTGTCTCCCCCTCTCTGAACCTGAGCTCCCTAGTCTTTAAGAGAAAGAGCACATGCCCCCAGAATGACCTTCCGATACCAGAGCAGGGTGCCCTCAGCAGCAAGGTGCCTGCCCACCCATGTGCCAGGCTCTCCCTGGCAGCATCTGTAGTAGCCATCAGCCTGGCCGGCTCAGTGAGCTGATGACAATGCTGATGCTCCCATATAAGTGACCAAAGTTTATCATTTATGAGATACATTCCTATCCATGCTCTCCTTTTAGATAAGGCAGGTAGGGCAGATATTGTGTCTCCGTGTTGCAGATAAGAAAGCGGAGGGGTGGGGGACCATTACTCCCTGGAGCCTAGCTCATTCTTGAAGGCTTCTGTGGGCAATCCCCGTAATCCTCCCAGCAGCTCCAATGGGGCAGTATCACATCCCCGTTTTACAGATCAGGATGCTGAGGTTCAGAGAGGTTAAGTGCCTTGTACAAGGTCACAGATCTTAAACAGAAGAGGCTGAACTTGATTCAAGTATGGACCCTCTGAATCTAGAGGGAAAACTAGGAGTAATGTGTTCTGTGCCCTGGCATGAGTCCACACATGTAGCCTGGCCTCTTCATCATGAGGGTGGTGAACAAGGTGAATTTGTCTCTAAGGCCATCTCAGTTGGGAGTCCATGACCCTCACAAGGAAAGAGCACTGGACATCAAGTCCTCAAAGCCAGGCTCACGTCCCGGCTCTGCAACTCACCAACAGGCTAACCTGGGGCAAGCCCATTCCCCCTTTTTGGGTATTAGTGTCCTCTCTGCAAGGTTGGGGCGATGGTTCCAGTTTAGCAGGTGTGGCCAGAGTATATGCAGATGAGACCCAAGGAGCACAGCCCATTCAGGGACCTGCGGGTAATACCCTAGAGCACCTGGTGCCAGGCCTGGGGACCTGAACAGGCCTGAGCCAGGGAATCCAAGACCTGGTTTCCTAGGTCAAGGGGTTCACAGGGAGCCTCTGAGGCTCTCCCACCCATGGCTAATTTATTATGATGCAAAAATCAGGCTCCAGGGTGGCGGGAAGCTGAGCTGAGCGCCAAGCACGCTCCCATCCTGTTCTGTTCCACATATTTTCAGTATTTATTGTCCCCATATGTGATGCCGAACATTAAAAAACATGTTGCTGAGATTCTTCCAGAAAAGGCTGACATTTCACAATATTCCTCTGATGCTGGGGATTACTGCTCAAGATGATGAAAATGTGGTTTATTCAAAACAGATTGAGGCAGAAGAAAACAATGGCAAGGCCAGGAAAGGCCCAGTGGTCTCTGTGCTCTGCTCCAGTCCTGGGAGAGATGAGCAGGGCGCCTCTGTTGGAAGTCCCAGCCTCACAGCACCTTGGCCCAGGTCGGGGCCTAGATTCACTGAGGGAACTGGCTCACAGGGAGATAGCTCTCACCCATCCTGGCCTGGCTGGTTCTCAGGAGTAACGGTGGCCCCAGCATCACCCTATAACATCACTTTTCCCACTTTAAAAAGGGAGAAAATGAGCTTAAACAACTTGCCCAAGTTCTCAGAGCAGAGTCAGGACTAAGAATTCATGCTTCCATCCATAGACCTTGTTTTTAAACATGGCCACAAGGCAGAAGAGTCTGGGGCACAGAGGCCTCTGACTTGCTATGTGACTCTGGATAAGTAGCTTTACCTCTCTGGGTCTCAGTTCCTCCCATGCAAGATGGGAGTTACAATTATGTCTGCCCTGGCTGCCTTAGAGAGATGTTTTGGGTCCAATAGAACACCAGAGGTGAAGAGAGACATCTCAGCTCTTTTTCCAGTGACCTCACTGTGACAAGAAGCTGTGGTAGCCAGGCTGGCCAGGCTCTCCCTTGCACAGGGCCTAAAACAGGTGGCTTGGGCTTTGTAGAGTGAGGCGTGTGGGCTTGGTCAGCTTGAAGGAGGCCTTGGAGGTCCTTGATGAAGCTTGGGCTTGGGCAGACCTAGGTGTTATCCCAGCCCTGTCCCCTGTGACCTCAGGTTCTTTCTTTGTCCCCGCCTTGGTCTGCTCATTTGAGGCAGCTGATTGTACCCACTGCACAGGGAGATGTGAGCACTGGTGGCCACCACAGAGAGAGAGCATCTGGCACTGAGTCTTAACTAAGGGTGGAGTCCAGACAAGGGAACCCCTTCCAGCCCCCTCCATCCTGAGGCAGGGGCCTCATTGCCCCATCCTACTAGGTGTTGCACAGGGAGACCCATACAATCTGTCTCACCCTCAGGCCTAGAAAGTAGGCCCTTCTCCTGGGGACACATGCTTGTGCCCTCACTTGGAGCTCAGGGGCAAAGGTGCTGTCTCAGATCCCCTTTTCTTGAGGACTGTGGGTACCTGACTCTTTCCCCAAGGTCCTTTTTGCTGAGTGGCTTCTGTGTTTCCATTAAACCTGAATCGACTATGCCTGTCTCTGCCCATATTTTATGTAGTCCTTGAGCTGGTGGTGGGGCAGAAAGGGGGAGCCCAAGGCTCTCAGCCAGGGAAAGTCAGGCTGTGGAGTCTGGGTTACGATGACCACAGAAGGCAGTGCCCTTGGGCAGCAGTGCCCTTAGGCAGCAGTGCCCTTGGTCAGCTGTGCCCAGGGTCTTTGGTCCTGTGAACAGCTATGTCTGAAGGTGATGAGGCTGCAGACCTGATGCTGTTTGACAGGCTGCAAAGGGCTAGCTGTCTGCAGAGTCCGTGGAGGGTCCAGTCCCACACTCTGCCAAGCCTGGCCTTTCCCACTGCAGGCCCACCCTCCACAGCACCTTGGGCACGCAGGCCTCTGGCTGTCCAGGCTCTCCCCAGCAGAGGCTGAGGTGGATGCTGCTATGGAGTTACCAGGTGCCAGTGTTGCATTCCCATGAGCTGGGGACAGGCAGGCCAGGGCCATTAATGCCCTCTGCAGTGAGGGGGACTCCACCCTCCCAGCTTCGTCTGGGGCCACAGGCAGCACCCAGTTTCCATCTTTGGCCTATTGCATTTGGCAGTGAGTGAGTCTGAGGTCTCTAGATTCATAGCCTCTTCCACTGCTTCCTTCCAGAGCCCTCCACTAAACACCAGCTTCCTCACCAGGCTTTGCACTGGGCTGCAGGGCCTCTGAGGCTCTCCTCTTATACCCAGCCCGCCACTTTCTCCTTTCTCCATGGGGTGACTCTCTCTCATTCAACTAAGTGCTCACCTGAGGGAAGCAGAGAGTGCCCAGAGCTCACATTCCAGGGGGCAGACAGCAAGCATATGGACACTTTAGCTACTGGTAAGTGTTTCAGAGGGAAATAAAGCCTGGAAAAGTGCAAGGGCATGGGTGGGGGGCATTTTGAAGGGGGAAGGCAGAGAAAGTCTCTCTGAGGAGGGGCACATGGGCAGAAACCTGAAGATGAGGAGACAGGGAGACCTGGAAGGTAGGAGTTCCAGGCAGATGGAACAGCAGGTGCAAAGGATCTTAGTCAGATGGACCTGGTGGGCTTGAGAACCAGTGAGAAGGAGGCCTGTGTGGCTGGAACAGAGCAAG
>PVIA01011868.1:0-41490 GCA_004024845.1 Tonatia bakeri
AAGCCAGGCAGTGAAAGATAAATACCATATGATTTCACCTTTAACAGGAACCTAAACAACAAAACAAAGAAACAAGCAAAATATAGTCAAAGACACTGCATTAGGGGACAGGCAGGAAGTGGCCAGAGGAGAGAGAAGAGGGAATTTCAGGGGAAAAGGGGAAGGGTTTGCAGGAACAAAGTTAAAAGACACATGGATAGAACTAGGGGGAGGGTGGTAATGAGAGGGAAGATGGGAGGGGGATGGCTGGGCTTGATTGGGAGTAAAGGGGAGAAAAATGTACTTAAACAATCATTAAAATAAAAAAAAATTAAAAAAAAGAAGGTTAAAAGCAGGAAGAGAAAGTTATCTACAAGGGAGTTCCCATAAGACTGTTAGCTGATTTCTCAAGATACATTTCAGACCAGAAGGGGTTGGCATGAAATAATCAAGCTAATTAAAAGCAAGGACATACAACCAAGACTACTTTACCAAGCAAGACTACCACTTAAAATTGAAGGAGAAATAAAGAGCTTCCCACACAAGAAAAAGCTAAAGGAGTTCATTACCACCAAATCAGTATTATATAGAAATGTTAAAGGATCATTTTGAACAAGGTGGATGAGGAGGAAGAGGAAAGGGAGGAACATATTGATAATGAAATGACAATAAATATATACCAATATTTCATAATTACTTTAAATGTAAATGGCTTAACTACTCAGATAAAATAGTCATAGGGCAGCAGGATGGATAAGAAAACATATATATGTATAGATAGATATATATGATATAGATATAGATGATATAGATATAGATGATATAGATATAGATATAGATATAGATATAGATATAGATATAGATATAGATATAGATAGATATAGATATAGATATAGATATAGATATAGATATAGATATAGATATAGATATAGATATAGATATAGATGATATAGATACAGATAGATATATTCAGCAAGAGTTGATGCAGACACTGGCCCACAGTGTGTATGTCATTATGAATGAAATGAGACATTCACACAGACTACCAAGTCTGGTGGAGGAAAAGGGACAGCATGGCTTTTCTCTCAAGGGGAGCAAAAGCCTCAGCCCTTGCTGTGACCGGCCTTTATTGGGTTTCTCAGCACATTACACGATGGTCCTCATTTACTTTGCACAGGATGACTTTAGGTGGTTACCTTTTACAGAAAACAAAGGAGCCAATGCCGCTAATCACATCACAGAAAAGGGATATTTGCAAATGAAAAGGCAAAAGTGGTTGAACTGGTTACACTCATCTTTGGAAGGTTTAGCATGGATTTTAGGAAGTTACTTTGCAGTAAATATCCTCAATTCAGGATGAGGAAGTTTTTAAGGAAGAGCAAGACTCAAAGCGTCCTATGCACATTGCAGGCCTGATTCCCCATGGGAGAACCTATCCATGGGCGTGGGTCCTGTGCATCTCCGAGTGGGAGCTGGGCCCACACCACGCAGAACAGTCTCCTACAAGAGATCCACCTGAGAATAAAAGTAAAGGGATGGAAAACTATTCCCTGCAAATGTAAATGAAAAAAGATGAGGTAGTAATACTTACATCAGACAAAATACACTTCAAAACAAAGGCCAAAACAAGAGACATTGGGAAACATTACATAATGCTAAAGGAATTAATTTTAAAAGAATATAATCACTGCAAACATTTATATACACAACATAGGAATGCATAAATATATACAGCAAATGTTGATGGATATAAATGGAGAGGCTGACAATAATATAGTCATAGAGATTTTTAATGCACCTTCAATATCAATGGATTAATCTTCCAAACAGAAAATTAACAAGGAAACAACAGCCTTAAATGACACACTTGAACAGATGAATTTTATCGATATCTTCAGAGCATTTGACACAAAGGCAGCAGAATATACATTTATTTTAAGTGTATATGGAATATTTTCAAGGATAGACCACATGTTAGGACATAAAACAAGTCTCAATAAATTTAAGAAAATTGAAATCATGTCCTCTGACAATAATGTTATGAAACTAGAAATTGATCACAAGAAAAAAAAACTGAAAAATGACACAAATACTTGAAGGCTAAATAACATGTTACTAAACAATGAATGGGTTCACAATGAGATCAATGGAAAAGTCATACCTTGAAACAAATGACAATGAGGACACAAGAACCAAACATCTAGGAGACAGAGTGAAACCAGTGTTAAGAGGGCAATTCATAGCATTACAGGCCTACCTCAAGAAATAAGAAAAAGTATAAATAAACAATCTAACTTTACACTTAAAAGAACTTGGAAAAGTACAACAAACAAAGCCCAAAGTGAGTAGAAAAAAGGATATAATAAAGGTCAGAGCAGAAATAAATGAGACAGAGTCTAGAAAAACAATACAGAAGGTCAGTGAAATCAAGAGCAGGTTCTATGAAAAGATAAACAAGATTGACAAACTTTAACCAGACTTATCAAGAAAAAAAAAGAGAACCCAAATAAATAAAATAAAAATGAAAGAGGAGAAGTAACAACTGATTCATAGAAATGCAAAAGAATGCAAGAAATTGTTATAAACTACTCTATGCTAACAAATTGAACAATCTAGACAAAATGAATAAATTCCTAGAGTCACACAATCTTCCAAAACTGAATCGGGAAGAATCAGAGTATCTGAATAGACAGACTGTATCTTGTGGAATTGAAGTAGTAATAATAAAAAAAAACTGCCAACAAGCAAAAAACCTGGATCAGATGGCTTCACAGGTGAATGCTACCAAACATTCAAAGAAGAAATAACACTTATCCTTCTCAACAGATTCCAAAAAAATTCAAGAGAAGGGAAGTCTTTGAAGCTCATGTTATGATGTCAGCATTATCTTAATCCCAAAAGAAAATAAAGACACTAAAAAGAACATATATTATAAGGCCATATCCCTCATGAACATGGATGCTAAAATTTTTCACAAAATATTCTCAGGCTGGATCCAGCAATACATTAAGAAATCATACATTGTGACCAAGTGGCGTTTATTCCAGGGATGCCAGGTTGGTACAATATCTTCAAATCAATAAACTTGATGTGCTAAATAAACTAAATGAAAGATAAAATCACATGATCATATGATGAGATGCAGAGAAAGCATTGGATAAAATCCAGTACTCATTTATTATAAAACTCAGCAAGGTGGGAATAGAGGGAAAATACCCCAACATTAACAAAAGTTTATATATGACAAACACATGGTGTACATCACACTTGCTGGGCCAAAACTTCAAATATTTCCCTTAAGATTAGAAACGTGACAAGATGTCTATTTTTACCACTCTTATTTAACTTGGTACTACAAGTAATAGCCACAGGCATCACACAAGAAGGAAAAGCAACCCTTCTGCACTATTAATGAGATTGCAAATTGGTGTAGCTACTATGAAAAATAGTATGGAAATTCTTCAAAAAATTAAAGATAGAACTCCCTTATAACACAGCAATTCCTTTTCTAGGTATTTATCTGAAGAAGTTCAAAATGCTAATTTGAAACAATATATGTATCCCAATATTTATTGCAGTATTGCTTACAATAGCCAAGATATGGAAGCAACCAAAATGTCCATCAATAGACCACTGGATAAAAAAGTAGTGGTATATATATATTGAATGGAATATTACTTGCCCATAATAAGAATGAAATCTTAGAAATTATAACATGGATGGACCTACAGGGTATGATTCTAAGTGATACATGTGAGATAGGGAAAGACAAATTCTGTATAATCTCACTTATATGTAAAATCTAAATAACTAAATAGACAAACAAAACAGAAACTGACTCATAGACACAGAAAACAAAGTGATAGTTGCCAGATGAGGGGGATTTTGGGGGGCTGGATGGAAAAGTGAAGGGTTTAAGAAGTACAAATTGTTACTTTCAAAACTGTCACTGAGATATAAAGTATATCATAGGGAATATAGTCAATATCCCCTATAAGGATATTATAATAAGTATAGATGTCGATAGGTGGATAATACATTATCAGGGCAGTCACTTAAGAAGTTATATAAATGTCTAACCATGCTGCTTCACACCTGAAACTAATATAAAATTGAATGTCAAGTCTAATTAAAAAAAAAGAACAAAGTAATCATCTGCAGAATTTGTTAAAAATATCAATGATTGTATCATACCCAGCCCAATGCAAACCAATTTCCCATACTGGGTGCCTCAAATCCATATATATTAAAAAACAGTTCTCCATGAAATTATAATGTTCACATAGGTTAAAAAATTAGTGATGAAAGGTCACATTTAATGAAATGACTCCATAATGTTGCTTTATTTATCTTAATATTTATTCTTCAAAGAAATGCAATCAGATCAGGAGTTAACATTATTAAGCTCTATGGTTTAATAACTCTAAATGTTTTCTATGTCAATCTTTGGTATTGAAATAAAGCTTTAGGGGCATTTTAACTTTTTTTTAGGCACTGAGAATCTAATACATAATTTATAATGGCTTAATAGACCCCTAGTGTCATGAATCAGTTAAAGGAGCTTTGACAGCATTTTACTACCAATGGGTGATTTACAATATCCAATACAAATGATTATAGAACTTGAGGCAAATTATATCATTTCTTTGTATTTCTCATCTCATTCTGGCAAATGAGAATAGTGCTATACTCTCCAGGGAATGCTAATATTTTAAACTAATTTTATCTAGAAATATACTGGGGTAGAACATTAATTTAAAGTTAAAATGAAGAGCTGTAAAGACATTTTAAATTTTTTAATCTTAGTGGATTTTATTGCTATGAATCCTTTTTTTCTTTGGAGGAAAACATACATGACAATATATTCTTGGAAAGACTAGTTTGTGTCTGTCAAAGCCAAGATTCTCACAGAGCCTCAGACTTAAATAACAGTTTATCTGTTCAATGGCCCAAATGAAAATCAACTTCTTTTTAGGGTTGACTTGAAGTTATATTTCTAATCAAGAGTTGCTAAGCAATACTTTCATAATCAGAGCTATACTTTATACCTGTCATATTTTACATGAATTGAATAGAGTAAATACAACTTGATTTTTTGAGTTAAATTGTGTGATCCTGTTATTCATCTCAGAAGGATTTTATAAATTTGCTTTTTAAAATTGCATAACTTTGTTTTAGAGAAAGCTTTAATAATATCCTTCCAGAGTTAGCAACATAGAGAAATAAAATTTACACAAAGTGGAATCTATATCCTTTCAACTGTTTTATTATTGAAAAAAGATATGCACTATTATACCTCAGTTATGAGTCTAAGTTGAAGTTTCACATCCAAGTGGTTTAAAGAGTTACTTAGAGCACTTCAAAAACTAT
Source organism: Tonatia bakeri (assembly GCA_004024845.1). Classification (NCBI taxonomy): domain Eukaryota; kingdom Metazoa; phylum Chordata; class Mammalia; order Chiroptera; family Phyllostomidae; genus Tonatia; species Tonatia bakeri. The sequence goes on from PVIA01011868.1 coordinate 5,350, forward strand.
TATATATCTATATTGATATAAAAAGTTTGAACCAAGTGAGTACTTTAAAGTATCATAAAGTTTGAAGTAAGGAAAGAGGGAGGAACTAATAAAAATATGACATCAAATGTTTACAATTACGTGTCAGCCTGTACTACATTTTACATATGTCTCTCTATATATGAATACTATTTTGCTAACCTTCATCAAACCTCTAAAATATTGTCATTTTTACTTGTGATGGGTAAGAACAATAGATCTCTGGGAGTTTAGCTTACATGCCCAAAATCACACTGGTCATTTTTTCTTCATGACTCCCAAGGCTTTCAGCCATGGAAAAGAAAGATAAACATCTAAAAAAAAACACCTATGATATGATTGGATATATGCTTAATGGATGTGTGTATAAAACACTATTGCTAGGCATTTAATTTTTGAGTCAACTTTCCAGAATGATTAAGTGTATGTCAGAACACTGTTTACCTCAGTCTTACTCCTTCCCAATGCTCCTGTTTTATCTTGTAGCCTGCAATTACTTGAAAACAGCCTGAATTGATGAACAGAAGGTTCTCCCTACCTGGAATGACCTTTTCCCCATGTCTACTTATCTACCTAGAGGCAAATACCCATTTGTCTTTCAAAACTCTAATCAAATATTATACACTACAAATATTCCCTAATCTCTACATCTCATCAATGGGCAGGTGCTCAATAATTCCATTTCTCTACTGATATTTTGCTCATGATATTTTATAAATTTTTATTCTTTCTTCAGTTTCAGACTATGAAATCCTAGAGGACAGAGGCATATCTCCTTCACTTGTGAAAATCCCTCATAACCAAGTCCAAGCATCATGTCAGACATTCACTTAGTGCTTAATAAATGTGTTTATGCATGTATAAATAAATAAGCAGTGATTAAATAAAAACACAAGGTATGCCTGGGACAGTAAGAAAAGTCTATAGAAATCATGATATTTTAATGTGGTCTTAAAGGCTGTATAGAAATTTTTAAGTCAGAGAACTGGGCAAGGCACCTCTTACATGAAAAAAAAATCACAATAGAGATCAGTCTGCTAGGGCTAATGTAAATAGGAATGATGGAAGGAGAGGAGAGACTGAGACAATTTTGAAAATGTAGTTAAGGGTTGTGTTATCAAACTCATGATATTGTAGAGCCTTAAGAATCAGTTAATTTAAGAAACTTTGGGCTAAAGTTACATAGGGGAGAAAACTTGTTGTGAATTTTATCTCAGGCCTATGGAAGAAGACTGAGAGCAAGAAAGACTGAACTCTGAGAGGCCAGACAGGAAGTTATGTAGGAAGTCTGTTGGGACAAGATGAGAGCCTGGAGAATGGTGGGGAGATGGGGCTGAGGAGGAGGTGAGTTTCAGAGGCCCTCACTACCACAACTCAGCAAACCAACTCCATTCATCTCCAGTCTAGTTCCTGAGAAGACTTTCCAAGAAACTGAGAGAGCACTCATTTATTCACTCAACCAATACTGATAGTCACCATATGCTAGGCACTCTTCTGAGACCTACAACACTGGGGTTCTCTGGAGAACACAACTTAGTCCCAATATCACGGTATCAATGTCCTCATTAGAGAAACAGACAAAAACAACACACATAGGTAATGAGTTTTAAAATGGAAGCTGTAGCTCAGAAATGCTTCCAAATGAGGTGCCAGGCAAATGCAATCATTTTCAAGTAGGCATAAGAAATATTTATCTGCAGTAGGAGTAAAATATTTGAGAGATGGGGGTTAGAAGAAGGATTTTTTGTAAAGGATAGTATCATGATCTCCTCATCACTGGTGGTGAAGGACAGTAGAAAATCCCTCATAATCCTAAGGTAAGAGATCATTTTTAAAGCTTCTTTTAGTGTTTCTTGAAGTTTTGAGGGGAGAATGTATTGGTGTCTCCTACCAAGAAGATGTAGGGCACCAGAGAAAGCTTACTAGATGCTTTGATGGTGGAGTAAAGAAAAGTGTGTGGGTTGGTGACTTGACTTTAATTAGAGATAAGAGGGTCAATGACCATATATGAAGGACCTATGGACATGGACAATGGTGTGCAGATTGACTATGGAAGTTGGGGAGTGGATTGGTTGAAGGGGGCAAAGGAGGAACAATTGGGACAACTCTAATAGCATAAACAATGAAATTTTTAAAAACGGAAGTGAGATGGGAAGGCATTGGGAACTTTTGAGCATAAGGGTGACAGAATTTGATTTACACATGTAAAGGATCACTCACTGCTGTATGGGAAACAGACTAGTGGCATATTGAAAGAAATATGACTTACATTTCTAGGTAAGAGATGATGGCGGTTTGGTTTATTGCAGTAGGTCAGAGGTCTTGAGAAGAGGTCAGATTATCACTATATATGAAAGGAAGCAATCACCATGTTTACTGATGGACTGGATATCAGATGTAAGAAAGGGAGGAGCTAAGGACAGCTCTTATGAGTTTGGAAGGATGGGGCTCTCATCATTTGAGATGAGGAGGTGAGAAAGAAGGTTTGCAACCCAAGTGCCCATTAGTGAATGAATGGATAAAAAAAAAAACTATGGTACATTTACATGATGGAACACTATGCAGCAGAAAGAAAGAAGGAACTCCTACCCTTTGGGACAGCATAGATGAAACTGGAGAGCATTATGCTAAGTGAAATAAGCCAGACGGTGAAAGACAAATACCATACTACCTCACCTATAAGTGGAACCTAATCAACAAAACAAACAAGCAAGCAACAATAGAACCAGAGACATGGAAATAAAGAACAAACTTACTGTAACCAGAGGGGAGGTGGGAGGGGACAATGGGGAGAAAAAGGGAAAGGGTTTTCAGGGACATCTATAAAAGACACATAGACAAAACCAAAGGGGAGTAGGATCAAGGGTGAGAAGTGGGGATGGCTGGGGTGGAGGGGAGTGGTGAGGGGAAAATGAAGACAACTGTACTTGAACAACAATTTTTAAAAAATTAAAAAATAAAAATAAGACTGGTTGACTGAGAAATTGAAGAAGGTATTAGGTGTTTGGACTGGACTATTTAAGTGTGAGATATTTACTGAACATTGATGTTATACACATGCAGTTCATGTGGAAGAGGAGTTCAGGGGAATTCTAGGAACTAGATGTATACATTTAGGAATTTTGTAAAAATATTACAAATATTTTAGGAATAATAGTAAAAATATTATTTAAGCCATGACACTAGAATGAAACAATTTAGGGAGTAAATTTAGATAAATAAAACAAAGAGAAATAAGGAATTATTTCAAAGAATTTCAAATGTTACCAGTAAGGGAGATGACAAGGAGACAGAGGAGTGGCCACCGAAAGCAGTTACATGAAAATTTAAGTCTGATTGCCTTCACTCAGATCTGTTCTCTACTCTCAACATTGCCTACCTCATCTGGGACCTCACTGTAAACACTCCAGTTAGGCCATTCTTCCATGTTTTTAGCCTTCTCCAAGGAGACAGTGATCTCTCTGGCTGATATTCCCTTTTTAAAATTTAACATACTTTTTAATTATTGTTCAATTACAGTTGTCCCCATTCCAACCCCCCATTATTCCCCTCTGCCCTATCCACCCCCACCTCCTACATTCAGCCCTCCCATCCCCATTGTCTTTGTCCATAGGTCATTCATACATGTTCCTTGACTAACCTTCCCCTTCTTTCCTCCATTATTCCCCTTCCCTGTCTCCTCTGGTTACTACCAGTTTGTTGTTTATTTCAATGTCTCTGGTTATATTTTGCTTGTTTGTTTGTTTTGTTGATTAGGTTTAACCTACAGGTAAGATCATATGATATTTATCTTTCACCACCTGGCTTATTTCACTTAGCATAATACTGTCCAGTTCCATCCATGCTTTCATGAAGAGTAGTAGCTCCTTCTTTCTTTCTGCTGTGTAGCATTCCATCATGTAAATGTACCAGTTTTTTGATCCATCATTTACTGATGGGCACATAAGCTGTTTCCAACCCTTGGCTATTGTAAACTGCACTGCAATATTTTCACTGATATGTCCCTTAGAGCAAGGGGCATAAAAGAAAGAATAATCAAATGGGACTTCATCAAATTAAAACCTTCTGCATGGCTAAAGAAAATATTAGCAAAATGGACAGGGAACTAACCCTATGGGAAAACATATTTGCTAATGATACCTCAGACAAGGGTTTGATCTCCAAAATATATAAAGAACTCATGTGACTCTTCCAGAAACACCAACAATTTAATTAAAAAATGGGCAAAGTACCTGAACTGACACTTCTCCAAGGAGGACATACAAAGGGCTGAGAGACACATGAAAAAATGCTCAGCATTACTAAGCCATTAGAGAGATGCAACCTAAAACCACAGTCAGATATCTCTTCACAGTGGTCAGTATTGTAATCATTAATAAATCAACAAACAACAAGTACTGACAAGGTTGTGGAAAAAAGGGAATCCTAGTATGCTGTTGGTAGGAATGCAGACTGGTGCAGCCACTGTGGATACAGCATGGAATTTCCTCAAGAAACTAAAGGCTATTGCCTTTTGACCCGGCAATAGCATTGCTGGGAGTATACCCTAAGAATCCTGAAACATCAATTCAAAAGAATTTATTCACCCCAAAATTCAAAACAGTGCAATTTAGAATAGCCAAGTGATCTTCCCTTTTGATCTTCTATCTAAACTCTCTTTCACTGTGCCCTTCAGAACTCTGCAGCTCAATGACCAAAATGCTTTCATATCTTCATGGTTTTATTTTTTAAAGCTCTTCTTGTCAACTTCTCTCTTCAGCTGGAACCAAGTCCTGCTTCTTCAAAACTGATGTCCTCAGGTGTGGAGGCAGCATTAGCATCCTCCTAGCTTTACATCGCTGTTTTAGCAGTAGGTGTGATTTCAGGTCTTAAAGATTTATGTTTTACTGTGTGTTTCTCTACCTGAGATAATATCATGGTGCATCAGATTAATGTTTCTCAATTCATGTATCCTGCAGGCTGTATGCTATGAAACAGGAATTTTGTACATAGTAGCAGTGATTTAAAGCAAAACGTGAGCATTGGCTTATTTGCACATGTAACTTTTCTTTACTAATATTGGCTTTCAGAGATTAGCATGGGGATATAATCACCCACATTTTCCAGGGCTGTGTTTACTGAGGCTCTGCCTTCTCCATGGAGCCCTGGAAGATATTACACGACTGCCTAGACTCAATTTTGGGTGACAGAGTGCATGTGGGAAATAGACATACATAAATGGATAGCATTTGTTTGAAGTATTGGCTCTCTAAAGGTTCAGAAATTCAAATTTATTATATTTTACCTCTCTTTAGCAGTCTTACATAAGATAAGGAATTTAAATTGGCCTATTGGAAGGTGCCACCTAACAGATTTGTGTATTACAAATAAGTATATCATAAGTGTTTCAATGACCAAATCGTATGTATTTTCATAGTATAGTATTTAATCTACCTAATAGGGTCTTACATTCTGCATTTAAAAAGCTTTACATATATCTTCATATTTTTCATATGTAGAAATCTGACACTTTATACTAAATATGAGATTAATGGCTTCAAAGGACAGGACGATGGATTATAATTTGGAAATACATCACATTTGCTGACTGAGCAATTGATTCTTTTTGCAGTTTTTTTCATTAACCATTTTATATGACAGTCATGATTTCTTCTTTATAACTATTATCTTCTGCTTATATATTATTAGTTTCCAATGGGATATGCTTGCAATGGGATGGAAACAATTTATTCTTAGTACAATGATAATATGCCCAGGATTTGAAACAGCCACAAACCTCCTCAGTGACAACTCTGCATTCTTCTTCAATTGTTGTAAGATGATCTATTCATGGTTGACAGATCTCCTGTAATCTGTGGCATAAATCATTTATGGCTTAAATCCAGAAATAAAATGTAAAATAAAAGCACAGTTTTATATATGAACACAGAAAAAACATTGTAAGTACATGGGAAGCTTTGGTCAAAGCTGTTTCTAGTTCTCTCTGAGGTATAAATCTCCAAGTGGCTATCAACCATGTCCAGAAATTGGATTTATGGGTTCACATGAGAGGATGTTACAAGCCAGAACATTTAGAGAATTACTGAATTTTGATTTGGCAAGAATTTTGTAGGGCAAGCTTGAATTTAACTTTTACAATGTATGCATTTAGAAAGTGAATTTGAATTTCTGAAACCAATTTTAAGCAAGAGGAGGCAGGCATACATGTATGCCAAAATGATGATGATGATGATGATGATAATAGTAATAAAATAATAATAATAATAATAATAATAATAATAAAAATTTTTGTCTTGTTGTTTTTTCATTATTGTGAATAAATACAATCATAGTAAATATTGTGACTTTAATGGTCTTCATTGTATTTTCAGTAATTTTTATTACAGCTGCAGTCCTTTTTTTACTGAAAAGTTTCTTACTGATATAGTAGTCAAATGTCATATTTGTTACGAGTCACAAAAAAAAGGCAGTAAGGTCAAATTTGTATGTGAATTAAAATTTTGTCTTGCTCATTGCCCAATCTGAGTCAGTTTCCCCAGCTACTCAAATTTAGGCCAACCACCTTTATTCTCAGATTCGCCCGAGCTCAGTTTCCCAAACCACTTTCATTGAATAAGGAGGGACATAGTTCTATTGCTCAGGCATAAGGCACAGGCCAGAGCACAAAAAATGTGGGCCTCTGGTGCTTCCCTCACTGTTTCTCATCTTCAGAGACTTCTTGCAACTAATTTGACCTGTTATGCCAAGAGCTAGCCTCGAAACACTCAGCTCTCTTGGATAGGAGCCCACTTCTGACACTAGCATATAATAACAGCTTTTCTACCTCAACTGTTACCTGTTAATAATCTCTCCTGAGTTCAGGTTAACACACCTGCTAGCTAGAGTCCACTCTGTTTGATAAAGTCTCAACTTCTTGATGCTTATATAAAATTGATTTCATATGAAAACTCTGCAGGCCTAGGGAAAGATGAATCATTCTATAACACATGCCCATGAAGCCTTCTAAGATGCCATTCATCTCCTTATAACCCATTTCACATGTCTGGACTAATCAAACAAGCAAATCTACACTTTATGGTCAAGATAGGGACATATTGAAATATTTCTTCCTTTTTGATTTTGGTCCTTCCTGTCTGACTTCTGTCTATGCCAGTTTCTTAGAAATCTCATGGCACAAATTCTATCAAGTTGTTATTTTTTTTTTTACTTTTTTTTACACCATTGCTTTACATAATCAGGTGGTTTAGTGTTTGCTTTTTCTTTCAGCCTATTTCTTCCCTCTACTGGGAGCAACTTAATTGCTTTCTTTTCTTCACAGTATGAGACCCAAAATTTCTATGTTATGCTGATTTTACCTGATTTTCATTTCCAGAATTTTAGTTGGTGTATAAATTGTGCATAATGGCACATTTAGGGGATTTTTATGGAAATGAGCTTGGGAGGATCCATCTGACCTGATGAATATTGTCCATTGTGACAATGTCATGGAATTATGGTGCATGAAGGAAATATGAAATCATGTAGTTATTTCCTTGGTTTTAAACTCAACTAAAATATTTAGCAAGTAACATGTTTTGGGAAGGCATGTAGCAAGCTGGGGAGGAGGGACAACCACCACAAACACCCTAAGTTAGGAGTGTTATTGCCTTTTGAGAGGAGCTTTTTGGACGCTGATGTGACCACAGCAACAAGTCAGGTTCATTCAGCACAAGACCTTGCAGATTAAAGGAGCCAATCTGTTTTGTACTGTTGTGAATAATTTACTTTTTTTTCTCAGCAAATACTGCAGGATTTTTAAAAAAGATTTTATTTATTTATTTTTAGAGAGGGAAGGGAGGGAGAAAGAGAGAGAGAAACATCAATGTTCGGTTACTGGGGGCCGTGGCCTGCAACCCAGGCATGTGCCCTGACTGGGAATCGAACCTGCGATGCTTTGGTTCGCAACCCGTGCTCAATCCACTGAGCTACGCCAGCCAGGGCAAATACTGCAGGATTTTAAAGAAAGAGAAGGTAGGGTTGATCTCACAAGTTATTATTTTACTTTATTTTATTTTATTTTATTTTTCCATTACCATTTGGTCCCGTTACACTCCCCATCCCCTCCAATCACCACTCTGTGGTCCATATCCATGAGTCCTTTTTCCTTTTTGCTCAGTCCCTCTACCTTCTATCCAACCTGTGCCCCCTTAGCCATCAGGCCACTCTCTGAGTCTGTCTCTATATTTCTTGTTGGTTCAGTTTGTTTATTAGATTCCACATATGAGTGAAATCATAAGGTATTTGTCTTTCTCTGACTGGCTTATTTCACTTAGCATAATGGTCTTCATGTCTATGCATACTGTTCCAAAGGGTAAAATTTTCTTCTTTTTTACTGCTGAGTAGTATTCCATTATGTAAATATCCCATAGTTGTTTTATACACTGATCTACTGATAGACACTTGGCTATACCTATGTTTGTTGCAGCATTATTTACCATCTTACAGGTTTTAAAATGATTATTCTGCCTTCTGCATTTTCTGCCTTCTTTTGACAGCAATGTTGACAATACACTGAGACCAGGCAAGGAAAGGCAGTAAAGGAAGTAGTAAGAAGTCCCTTAGTGTAAACTAGGCCAGCGAGGGTAGTACCTCTAACCAGGGAGGTAGCACTATAGGTTTTGTGTGGGTGCAGATTCTGGACTTATTTTTTTAAAAAATTTATTTATTTATTTATTTTCAGAGAGAGGGTAAGGGAAAAAGAGAGGGAGAGAAACATCAGTGTGTTGTTGCTTCTCACGCACCCCTAGCTGGGGACCTGGCCTGCAACCCAAGCATTTACCCTGACTGGGAATTAACCCAGTGGCCCTGTGGTTCACAGGCCAGCACTCAATCCACTGAGCCAGTCAGTCAGGCTGGATCTATTTTTAAACTAACCACTTGGTTATAAGATGTAGGAGAAAGACAGTCAAGAAGGTTATCAAGATTTTTGACCTGAGCAGCTAGAAGAAAGTTTCATCAACTGAAATGGGGGAGGCTGTGGGTAGAATGGCTGATGGAGCGGTAATTCAGATTATAGATTTGTACATGATGAGTTTCAGATGTCTGCTAAGCAGCCATGTGTGCGTGAAGGTCGGGGGTAGGCAATAGAGCATAGGAGTCTGGAGTCCTACAGAGTGATCTGAGCTGGCTATACAATTTTGGTGTCACTGGCAACAGCTATGAGGCTGGATGGCTTTTTAGGAAGGAGCCTCAGGACTGATCCCTGTGTATTCAAAACAAGAGAATGGATAAAAGAAAAGAAAACAGCAAAGGAGTCTGAGAAAGAATGACTATTTAGGTAGGAGAGAAGCCAGTGAAGGAGGAATATTGAAGAGGAGGGGGTTATCAATGGGCTCAAATGTTGTTGAACTGTCAAATTAAGAAATGACTCAACACTGAGCAGCAGCTTTAGCAGTGACAACAAAAATGAGCTGAATTCTTTATCTCACTAGCTGTAGTGACAATTCAAATTGTGCTCCTCTGTCCTTTTTTCATACATTTCTCTGATATTTAATAGTTGACTTTGCATTTTAGGTTAGGGAAAAAATTGAAGGCAAATTTTTAACAGACATCAAACTTTCCCTGCCAACAAGAACCTATTATGAATTTATCCCAGCCTGTTTTACTGGAACACTTTATTATCATTTATTTATGTATTTATTTATTTATTGTTTTTTAATTTTTATCATTTTTTATTTTCAATTATGGTTGACATACATTATTATATTAGTTTCAGGTGTACACCCCAGTGATTAGACATTACATCATTTAGTAAGTGATCATCCTGCTCTTACAATCTTTTCCAAAGTGATATTTTTAAATAGTGCATTTGATAACATCCATTCCTTTTTCTCCTCTCATGGTCTTTCTCAACCTGATTTTTCCATTTTTATTTATACTTCTTTGGTTCCTTTTTAATTATTTCCCATCATTTTTCCTTTCTGGCATCTTAAGTAGCTCTTTCACTCATGTAGCCCTTCAGTGTAGGCTCAACATAGCAGCCAAAGTCACCACCACTATTCTCTGCTTAAAAATTAAGCCAGGTTCTGGTTCAGCATTTTTCAACCTCAGCGCCATTGACAAATTGGGCAAGGTAATGTTATGGAGGCTGTTCTGTGCACTGTAGAACATTTAGCAACATCCCTTTTCTCTTCCCACTAGATGCCTGTAGCACCATCTCCTCCAGATATAACAAACAAAAATTTCTCTGCACATTACCAAATTACCCTGAGTTGGAAACCACTGATCTAGCTTATCACCCTTTACCCTGAGCTAACTTCCAAACTTTTGTTCAAATTACTACCAGAATAATGTTTTTAAGATAAAATTTCATGAAATTTTATTTATTTATATCATGTAATGTATCTTTATAACTTTTAGGATAAAAAATCAAACTTCCTTATTGAGCACAAAGGAAATGTGTGACTTGGTTCCTGCCTAACTTTATGTTTCCAAAGTGCCACAGGCGTGTATGCCTCTGTCCAACCACTTCTGTATTGTAAGAGTCATATGCTTCCATGCCTCTATGCTTCATATATTCTTCCCTTCTCACTTCTTACATTGCCTTTGCTCTTTTGCGCCTATGTAAGCACAACTTTCCCATGATAATTAGATAATAAACCCTATCCTCTTAACATCCTTTCTCTATTTTTAAACCTGACTTTGATCCTTTATTCTCTCATGGTATTCCTTGCATGCTATTATCATAATATCTATCTATTAAACTATGGTAATTGATTTCTTGTCTTTTAGCTCATATCAGAATCTAATCTTGGAGAAGGTCAACAATCTTGTCTTACACTTCATAGGAACATAATAAATGCATATTAATTTTTTAATATTCTACAAGATCACAGAGGAGTAAAGTTACTTTTTTTAGATTGTACAAACTTTATTTTTTGCTTTTTTTATTGTTGTGCAATTACAGTTATATCCATTTTCCCTCCATTACTTTCCCTTTCCCTATCCACCTGCACCTCCCACATTTGATCCTCCTCCTTCCTGTTGTGTTTGTCCATGGGTCAATTATACAAGTTCCTTGATGACCCTTCCCCTTCTTTGTCCTCTTATCCTCCTCTCCCTCTCCTTTGTTTATTGTCATTTGTTCTTTACTTGTATGACACTTATCCAAGGAGGGCATACAGAGGGTCCAGAGGCATATGAAAGGATGTTCAGCATCATTAACCATCAGAGAGATGCAAGCTAAAACCACAATGAGGTACTACTTCACGCCAGTCATAGTGGCTGTCATAAACAAATCAACAAACAGCAAGTGCTGGCAAGGTTGTGTAGAAAAGGGGACCCTAGTGTACTATTGGAGGGAATGCAGACTAGTGCAGCCACTGTGGGCTGCAGTATGGGATTTCCTCACAAAACTAAAAATGGAACTACTTTTTGATCCAGCAATTCCACTGCTGAGATTACACTCTAAGAATCCTCAAACACCAATTCAAAAGAACCTATGCACCCCAATGATCATAGCAGCACAACTTAAAATAGCCAAGTGTTGGAAACAGCCTAAGTGCCCATCAGTAAATGAGTGGATCTGAAAACTGTGGTACACTTACACAATGGAATACTACTCAGCAGAGAGAAAGAAGGAGTTTCTACTCTTTGTGAAGCTTGGATGGACCTGGAGAACATTATGCTAAGTAAAATAAGTCAGGCAGTGAAAGACAAATACCATATGATCTCACCTATAAGTGGCACCTAATCAACAAAACAAAAAAGTAAACAAAATGTAACCAGAGACATGGAAGTGAAGTTACCTGTGACATGAGCAATTAATGAGTCTTTAGTGGAGAAAATATCATTTGAATTCAACTTAAATTGATAAGAAAACATTTAAAAATATAGACAGTATTGAAATAAAGGGGGAAATTCAGAGATAGAAGAGTAAAAGTTTGGTTAGAGGATGACGATACTCATGTGAAGGAGAAGCGGGGTGACAGGTTGACATTAGATTTGGGAAATTTTGATTTCCAGCAGCAGAAAGTGGGGCAACACCAGTGATCCTAACAAGGGCTGTTATAATCAGCACTTCTTTTCTGAAAGGGTTACCTGATAATACAATATAGCAGATAGGAAAGAAAAGACTTGATTTAAATAGAACAACATAGTTATTAGTTTAAGGAGAGAGAGACAGAGAGAGAGAGAGAGAGAGTGTTGAGCTAAGAAAATGAAAAAAATCACACCTAAATTATTTTTAAAACAATACCTGATATCAAACTGTATTATAAAACCACTGTAATCAAAACATCCTGGTACTGGCATAAGAAAAGACACACAGACCAATGGAACAGAACAGAGCCCAGAAATAAACACAAGTCTGTACTATGGTCAATTAATATTCAACAAAGGGGGCAGCAGCATAAAATGGAGTAAAAACAGCCTATTTAAGAAATGGTGTTGGGAAAGCTGGACAGCTACATGCAAAAAAATGAAACTCGAGTATCAAGTTACACCATACACAAAAATAAACTCAAGGTGAATAAAAGATTTAAATATAAGTCATGACATCATTAAAGTCCTAGAGGAAAACATAGGCAGGAAAATCTCAGATATTTCATGCAGCAACATTTTCACTGATATGTCCCTTAGAGCAAGGGACATAACGGAAAGAATACACAAATGGGATGTCATTAAAATAAAAAGCTTCTGCATGGCTAAAGAAAACAGTATTAAAATGAAAAGAGAGCCAACTGTATGGGAAAACATATTTGCCAGTGATACCTCAGACAAGGGTTTGATCTCCAAAATATAAAGAACTCACGCGACTCTACTCTAAGACAAGCAACCCAATTAGAAAATGGGCAAAGGACTTGAAACACTTCTCCAAGGAGGACAGACAGAAGGTCCAGAGACATATGCAAAGATGCTCAGTATTGCCAGCTATCAGAGACTCAAATTAAAACCACAATGAGATACTGCCTCACACTGTTGAGAATGGCCATCATAAACAAAGCAAAAAACAAGTGTTGGAAAGGTTGTGGAGAAAAGGGAAACCTAGTGCACTCTTGGTCGGATTGCAGACTGGTGCAACGACTATGGAAAACAGTATGGAATTTCCTCAAAAATCTAATGATGGAACTGCCTTTGACGCAGCAATTTCACTGCTGGGATTATATCCTAGGAACCCTGAAACACCAATCTGAAAGAACCTATGCATCCCAATGTTCACAGCAGCACAATTTACAATAGCCAAGTGCTGGAAGCAAACTAAGTACTCATCAGTAAATGAATGGATCAAAAATCCATGGTACACTTACACAGTGGAATTCTAGGCAGCAGAAAGAAAGACAGAGCTCCTACCCTTTGTGACAGCTTGGATGGACCTGGAGAGCATTATGCTAAGTGAAATAAGCCAGGCAGTGAAAGACAAACACTATATGATCTCCCTTTAATGAGAACCTAATCAACACAATGAACAAGCAAGCAAAATATAACCAAAGACACTGAAGTTGAGACCAGGCTGACAGTAACCAAAGAGGAGAGGGGAGGAGTTTTCAGGGGAAAAGGGTGAAGGGTGTGCAGGAGCAATTATAAAGGACACATGGACAATAACAAGGGGGTGGTGGAAACAGGGGAGAGAGCTGGGGAGGGTTAGGGGTGGAGGGTAAAGGTAGAAAACTGTACTTGAACAACAATAAAAATTACATGAATTTTTTCTATAAATAATCTAGGATTGAATACTTCTTGAGGAGTCAATCTGTACAATATCATTTTAGCTGGGTTTAAGTATTTAAGAATAAATATCTTTTGTATAACAGATTTTGGTAGAATACACTGTTACTAACTTCAGCATAGCATGCAAATAAGATACTGGAAAGCTTTTCTCTTGAACTTAATGGGTTATGGAAATTTAGTAATTTTTCCCCTTTAATGTCAGTTAAAATAATTTACTGTTCTCTGAAATGAGAATCTCCACTCAGATGCTTAATTAACTCTTAAAATGTATGAATAATTTATTTTTCTAACAGATTATTCTTATTTTCTCTCATGCAACAAAGCCAGAAAACTCACATTTTAATTTCATATGAACTATATGGAAAGTTGGAGTCCCCATGATGCACCAGCATGTAAAAATTCCTTGGTGGATATGGAGGCAGGACACAGATCTCCAAGTCAGCTATCTCTCATTGCTCCTACTCTGAATTGTCTAGTGTTCTAGGATTGTTGAGGTCCTATTTTAAACATCCCCTCACCTGCACATTTCCAATACACATTCCTTTAGCTGATATTTTACATATGCATAAACACATGCGAAATTATACACACAGATACAAACATACTCATACACACAAATGTAGCTTCCCTTTATCATCAGTGCTCCTTTATTTATTATGTATGTACTCAAGGCTTTTGGGGAAATAAAAAGTAGCTCTTTTTTATAAAAAAGGTTGAGAATATTAAACATACATTTTTGATTGTGCAATTATATATATATGTGTACACACACACACACACACACACATATATATATATATATATATATATATATATATATATATATATATATATATATATATGGTGTTCTTCTCCCCATCTCTGCTCTTACATTAGAATGGGGTTGCCAAGGTGAAAACAGTAGATTTGTTTTCACATGGCTCAATGAGTTCACACCAAAAGCTAAATCAATAATAGCAACTTCTGATCTTTGGAATCATTCTCTACTATTTTTTGTTGTCATTATTTTGGCTACATGCTCCTGCTCTGCATGTTTTAGAGAAGCTGGGAAGATTTCTGTCCTCATTTTGGTTGCCTAATACCTGAAGATAGTTGTGTAAGTAAACAGTATTCAGATATGAGTGCCTACACTTGACATTCTAAAACATCTCTTTGGAATGCCATTCATTCTTTTTCAGACACTCTGGGAAGAATTTGTTCTCCAAGTTCATTAGTGCCTAAGAATCCTATAAGGTTTTAGGAAATACAATTAAACAAACATTATTACAGATCTCACAAAGACTGGCTGGTGCCAGACTTTGGCATTGTTCTCCTCCAGAGAAATGTGATACCTTTATGGGATTTGAGTTACTATTAATGCATAAACTTTATTAAGATTTATAAACCCATCTTTTCTTTTATACTATAAATGTACTAAGAGTTCAATGTTTTAGTTTCATCTTTGCAAAGGCAATACTAGTCTAAAAGTACTTGCTAGTCAACATTCTTTCAGTGATTAACAATATATTGAACATCTGTCAAGTCTATGGTAGAAAACTGAGGATGTGGAAATAAGTTTAAGCTCAGTATGGTATACGTGTTTATGGAGATTAGACCCTAGTTAAGACAGATAGACATGGATCAAAGAATCACTCAAGGATGTTAGGGAAGACTTCCTGATGGAAATTCCATGGTTGAGATCTAAAAACTGACTAGGGATTAACCAGGGAAAATGAGGAGTAAAATACATTACTAGACTGAGAATACAATTATGCAAAGATCTCTGTGGCCAGGAGTATGGCAACTTTGAGAGACTGAGAGAATGCAAGAATTTTGTGTTTGAGATGGTAAATAAGAGCAGAGTAAAAAGAGAGACTAGAAAACCATTTTTAGACAAGATCATGAAGGAAATGTGGACTATTAAAAAAACTATTTTTATTCTTATAAAAATGAAAGCCATGAAAGAGTTTTAAGAAATATTTCTGTAGGGGGTAGGGGATTTCTTTTGATGTGGGTAGATCAGTTGGTTGAATTGTTCTTTTTTATTGTTGGTCAATTACAGTTACCCCATTTACCCCCCCATTACTCATCCCTGCCTTATCCACCCCCACCTCCCACATTCAATCTTCCCCATACTGTTATCTTTGTTCATGGGTCCTTCATACTTGTTCTTTGATGACCTTTCCCCTCCTTTCCCTTGTTCTTTCTACCTTCTGGTTACTGTGTTTGTTTTTTATTTCCATATCTATGGTTCTATTTTGCTCATTTGTTTGTTTTGTTGATTAGTTCTTATATTACCATACCTGAAGATGTATCTAGTATGGGAGCTATGGTTAAAGGAGAATGGAATAAATTCAAGACATATTTATGAGGCAAAATCAAAAGACTTTGGAGTTGGATGACATACAGGGAGTGAGGAAGAAGGAGGTGTTAACACTAGTTTTCTGACATGCACAAACTGATATATGATAGTGTTACAGAGCAGACCCGTGGGGTGCAAATGATATACTATTACACAATGGAAACCCCCTTTCTGCTCCTGGGGTTACCCCCACCTTATACTAGATTCACCTTGCCTGCTGCCAGTGTAAGATGTCTCTAAATACCAGAGATTGGTGAAAAGGAAAGGAATTATTTATCCAAAGAGTTATACAGACTTACAGAAATGACTTAATGTCTTCATTAAAATACTAAAGTCCTTTAGAATACCCTCAAATGCATACAGGTCTTCCTTCTTCCTCTGCTCAGTCCAGGGTACCATATCTTAGGAAAAGAAGTAGAAGTCTGTGGTTCAGGCACCCCTTCGGTTCCAGCACCATCAGCTGTGTTGCCACCATGATCTCCAGTTAATCCAAAACCATGCGTCACCTTCTCATGGCCCACCAGCAAGAGTCCTTTCACCCCTTTTCTTCCCTGTATCTCCTGCTTCCTAAGCCACATGCAAAAAGGGCATACCCTAAAGCTGCACAGTCCTAACTTTCACCAAAGCTGCATGGTTCCAAAAAGCCCCAGCATGGCTATTGAGTCTGGGTTTAAATCCCAGTGCCAGTCTTCCTCTGCATCACCATTTCGGACTTCTCCCATAATCAGTTACACCTGCCAGCATTCTTGTATTCTTCCAGCTTTACTAGGCTGCCATAATAAATCTGGGCAGGCATGGCCTCATGGCGTGGAGCCAATCATCTCCAAGCTCTCACACAGGCTTCACCAGAAGCAGTTGCCTCCCAATAGCATCATGGGTTGAAGTCACTCCCATCCCCCTGGCTCAAAGCATGGCCGTAGCCATTTAACGTATCTATGAAACCAATTAAATGTTATAAATATGCTAAATGACCATTCTAGAGGTTATCCACAAAATTGTTGCTGTTCAAAACAACTCTCAACGGCCCTGCTCCATGTGTCCCATCTCCCAGTTCAGACTTGTGGGGGCAAGGACATCACATATATGTATATTTTTCCTAATATTTCCTGGACACTCTGAGTTCTGGATCCCATTACAAATCCCCCCTTGGCTGCACCCTGTTACAATAGTTTCATTAGTTAAGACATATAATAGCAGCAGACAGCAGGTATAGTGGAGGAAGATTACAAATTAGGTTTTAGACATGTTGGGTTAGAAGTACTTTTGTTGTTGGGAACCACCCTGCTTGGTTTCAAGAGCTGTAACCCCCCATGGCTAAGGCTGAGTGAGTGACCTTCGGACCAGAAGCCACTAAGCAGACAAAGCTTATCTCCCTGGCAGGAGCACTGCTTCTGCTCCTTGCCTGGCCCCCATTGCTTGATCAGTTAGCCAATGATGGGTAAGATTCCCAAAGTGGGGAACCACCTAAGACAGGCATGATCACGTGGGAAGGCCCTCAGGGAAGGACTTGGGGAGCTATGAAAGAGGGGGTGATCGATCCTCGTCCCTCGGCTTTGACAAAGCCTGAGTCCTCATTCTGCCTGCGAGAAGTCTCCAATCTCTCAGTTGCTTTGTCTCCTCTGCCTGACTCAAGCCTGTAACAATGACAAGGGGTGGTGCAACCCTGTGCTGGAAAACAGCGGCTCTCCAGGTGATCAGGCCTGAGAAAGAACACATAAACTGTGAAACCTGCTTTGCTAAGAATGCTCTCAATTAAATGATAAAGGCCCAGGCAGGAAATGAGTTTGGTCCCTTAAGTTTTGTAGCCTTTTAGGTGATAGACCCTGACTCAGAATAGGTCCTCAGAGTTCTTGGCATGCTATCTATTGTTTAATCCTTGCTGCCTGACAATGATTAATGAACTTTACCTGTATTCTTCTGCAAATTAAGAGCCAATAAAATACCTGTGAAAGGAAGGATCGGGGTGCTCTCCTTTGAGAGAGTGGCCAGGCCACTTGGAAGCACTCTCCCTTGAGAGAGTAGTTGGGCTGTCCTTTTTGCTCCACAGGACTTGGCAGTCTGTGTGAATTTATCTCATGTCTCATCCATAATGTCGTGGACACTGTGGGCCCATGTCTGCATCATTTTGTGACATCCAGAGGATATTTAAATTGTTGGATCTATAAATCTAGACCTTACAGGTAAACCTGGAGAGGTAATTTGTAAGCCTTCTGCATAGAGATAATAATTGAAGCCATGGGTGTAGATGACTTTATTTATGAAGGCTGTGTTTGAATATATAAGAAATGACAATGAGGATAATTTTCTGCCTTAACCATTTGAAGAGATGACTACTGGTCTACTGGTGGCTAAATTTCCTGAAATGTTTTAAATATATTTCAAATCCTTTCAAGTGAATATTCAGTTATCTGCTTGCAATAGATGCCTAAAAAGGTTAGGATTTTCAACAGCATAGAAAATATAAGATTACAGAAGAGGATAGACTTGTTATATTATTAAGTTTAGAAGGGAGAGAAAATCAAAGCTAAATCCCTAATGGGGTTAAAGTCATTACACAAATCAAAAAAACATGACTTGAAACATCATACTGCTTTAAATTGTTTCAAAGTAAATAAAAATAATTTTGAAAAAATTTTGCTGTGAAATTTGTCAAATCATATGGACAAAAAGCTTAAAGATGTCTGTGCTATATATAATTGGTCAGAATTCTCTGGGTTGTCTTATTTCCCTACTAAGAAGAAAATCTAGTTGTGAAAATTTTTCACAATCATCAGTGAATTCAAGTGTGAGTTGCTTATCCCCCCCTCCCCCCATATTAGATTGAAGTCAAGCAGAAAGCATTTATCCTGAAAGGGATCCTTGAATGAGTTTAGAAATGACAAGATGTGTTCTAGGGAAGCATTGTTGAAATGGGGAATACATAGGACTGTGATTAGTAAGTTCTTAGTAGGTGTATTCTGTTAGAGATCATGCATTTCTTATGAATTACTAAGTATAAATTGGTAAATATGAAATATTTAAAAGTAAAATCAATATTTGTTAATGACTTCAATTACTGTAGAGTAAAAATCACATATTCTATTGACAAAAATATAGTTGCATGATTTGCCCTTAACATCATAGTAGCTATGATCTTGAATAAACAGTTGTAGGTTATTTTAACCCTTAGATTATCTCCTTGCCCTGAGTTTAGTTGGCTTGGTGTATTAGAAGCCTTCCCAACAGAAAGCTCTCTTTATTCTATTTACTTTTCTAGTTACCTTTTTCCCACTTACCCAGATACCTGTTCAAGCTATGCAGGATGCACATTTGATTGATGATGGCAGGAAGAACAGTGCCAATGGAAAATGTTTTTGCTAAACTCCAGTTTTATTTGTGTTGAAAAGCATAAAAAAAATTCAAAGGGAGTTCAAAATGTAGAAAGGAAAAAAAAACAGGCATATTTCACTCATAAACTAGAATATACATTTTAAAAATCCAAAAGTTGGTATTAAGGTAGAAAAGAACAAATCCTGGCTTATGAACTCTTTCCTTGTTTGTTAGGTTGTTTCATGACCTGCAATGGGCTACTTTTCCTCACCTTTCAGAAGACAAAGGCACTAAAATTGGTTGGAATGACTGCCAGGCAAACTGAGAAGCAGCCTCCATTGGTGTTAGGGAGCATGGGTCTTGCTTGATTTATGGCTTGGATTTAGTACTGATTAGCTCTGTGGCCTTGGACACTAGCCTTCTCCAAGTACAGTATCTGTTTCTGTATTGAAGAAAGGCTTTGTTCCTGGCATTGTTAGATCAAGTTGCAATTGGTCATCTATGTGTGTTCCATCTGTCAGGTAAGTCCAAATATGCTGCTTTCTTTACACCAGACAGGCTGTTGTCCTAGGTGACAAGAGACATGTTTACCTAAACTGAATCTTGGATCTAGCATTTCCAAGCTTTGAGAAACTGAGCAAGTTACTTAACCTTTCTGTCCCACATTTTCCCATTCAAATAATGGGTGTATTCACAGAACTTACCTCACAGTAGGTAGGAAGGCTGTGTTTGAAAGAACATGAAATGATAATTTTCTACCTTAAATATATGGAGAGATAGCTACTGGTCTATTGATGTCTAAATTCCTTGAAATGTTTTAAACATATTTCAAATCCTCTTAAGTGATCATTCACATTTATCTACTTGAAATAGATGTCTGAAAATGGATTAAATATGGCTAAATGCACATAAAGCACTTAGAATAATAAATAAATGTTTGGTGTAGTTACTATTATTATTACATAATTCATGCTAAATTGAAGCTCTAAGCAACATTTATTCATGTCCATCACAAAGGGTCTATTTGCACTGTACATTTGCAAGCATGAAATCCAATGACTCAGTGCATTTTACCTCGAAATAGAAGTTTACTATAATAGATCTCTTTCCAAAGCTTTTTTCATCAGTCACTGAAGCTTCTCACTCTCCCTTCCTTCCTGCTTCCTCCAGCACACACAAACATCTCTTCGACACCCCTTCCCCCTGTCTCTTTTTCTTAATTCTTCCAGGATCCTTCACCTTCATTATATTCTAGAAGGTGTGTGTGTGAATTTAAAGTAACAAAGTTGCTTTTTGTATATACTAAAGTAATCATTGCAGTGTCTTATACTTTTACTTTTGTGATAAATGGATACCTTGGAAGGAATGCTTGTGTTCACCAACCAGGACGCCAAATTTCAGAAGGTGGGAAGGTGCAGCTCAGACTTTAGGAAATTATTGTAACTGAACACAGGCTGGCTGCCTGCCACTTTGAAAGCCAATACTCCAGAGACAGGTGCTAAGGAAAGTGGTTTATTTTCAGGTGCCAGCAACAGGAGAAAATAAGGGACTCATGTCAAGGCCTATCTTAACATGTCTGATCAAGCCAGTGATTCTTAGAGGGAGTTGGTGGGTATTTGCGATGGGGGAAATTCCTAGGGGGATTGTGTATATGCTGTTTCTCTTGGGATAAGGGGCATGAGGGACTGAAAAGGGAGTTAGCGTAGCTTCTTCCCAAGCTCACTCCCTTTGCTCCCGTGTTATTTCTCTGTTTGCATTAGCATTCTTTCTTTCCTTGAACACCTGTGGTTTATGGCCAGCACCAACGTATCTTGCACCTGCAAGGAGAACTGAAGCACAGGGTGACTAAATAATTTGATCTGTTACAGAATATATACTATCTGGGAGATATTAAATTGTGATTACAACTTAACATCTTAGTTCAGGCAGAGGTTTTACAAGGGGAGGAAGGAGAGGGAAAGCAAAACAAATGGAAGAGGGGGAAAGGTTGTGGGCACACAGGCAGTGTCTTGGCTGGTCCTGGTATGTATCGTCATGGTCAGCATCCTTGAGTCACTGGGACTCTGAGGTCAGAACTGAACCCGTTGATTCTAGTAAAGTATACTTAAAAAGGAAACTTTTAACATGTAAATTCTAACTTTGAGAGAGAAATCAGGTTAGAGTACAAACTGGGTTTAATGTTTACTAAGATTAACATGGGTAGCTTTATATAAGTATAGTGTATTCATTCCACATTACAGCGTCATTCCTTTCCAACTATATCCTTTTCATTCTCTTGTGAGTATTATGTACTTGCATTAGTTGTCTTAAATGCTGGTTCTATAGTAATGATTTTATAAGAAAGGGCTGATGAATGAAGCAGAGGTGTTTCTTTTCCTTCAGTGTTTTATTTTTTATATCAAAAGTATTTCCATTCGTGATTAAATAAATATATTTTATGTAAACATATGACAGAAAGCTTCTCTTTTTATTTGTGAGCTCTTATTTCAAGTCAAAAAACTTTCTCTTGTAAACTTCACCAAGACAAGTGCAATTTACTGTTTCATCCCACAGGGATATAACTCAGTGTGAGACCTAGCTTGTCCCTTTTCACCATGAGTTTTGTGTTTGAGGTGTTTCTGCAGGCAATTCACCATAGACTGAGCATCTGGCTGTCAGTTTTAATTTAATGATTTGAAAAAGTGTCTAGAGGTCAGGTGCAGTGTGAATTTTAAATTTTCATAGAGGTGTATCCAACCTTACCAGTGGATCCAAGGTTGGCTCTGCTCAGCTCTCTGCTGTGAAGGCACACTTCACCTCATCACAAGATTTCTGAGGGAAATGTAAACCTTAACATCTTGGTGTTGCTGCTTGTTGTTTCAAGAGCAGCCTTTCTGAAGTGGCATCTTTGGAAATACTTACTGGGTAAATTGCACAGGGAAATAACAAGTACCAAAAAGGTCTAGTTCTGAAGAGATTAAAACAAGCCACATAACTTTTCATACATTCTTTGGCATTATAATTAATTCATTTCAAATATTCATCATATTATATCAACTATGTTACTCTTTTTTTCTTTAGACAGAAAAATTATCTCTATTCTAAAATAAAAATAAGCATGTGGTCATAGGTAACATGTGGTATTAAGATTTCAATCTTTCTTATTATTCTAGCTTCACTTTAAGTGTTTTAATGAGTAGAAGAGTAACTTTACCAACCACTTACCATCTTTCTATTTAAGAGCACTACCTAAGGAAAGGGGCGTCATCAAGTTACAATTTCTAAACGGGCTGTCCTTTCCTCGTTGCAAAATCAGGTTTTTAGATGCACGATTGTAAAGGGCAAAAGAGACTTGAAATATCTGAGAGTTGAATTTTAACTAAAGTTATTGCTTATTTCTCAAACATTTTATTTTACTCAACAGCACAAGAAATAAACAATTTGATTCTGTGCATTCTAGGTACATCCATTTTGATGAAATAGAAACACTACAGGCAGAGACCTTTGGAGACCTTATGAAATTAGAGAGTTGCCTCGTAGAATTTCTTTGCTTCTGCTTTACATACTCTGTTTGTACAACACATTGACTGCCTTGGAAATCAGAATATTTTGTTGTAAGTCTAAGAAGCAGGGCCTGAACCTTTGTACTATAAAATAGAGTTACTCTAAGACATTACGTAGTTTGAAGTAAATGGATAAAAGATGGCTAACCTAGTTAAAGACAGGGGAAAAAAGATGAACTGTACTTCAAAATGAGATAATATCACTTTAAAAACTTATGGTAGAAGCTATTACAATGAAATATACACATTCCCTATGACCTATGAGTTCTAATTCTAGTTATAGACAGAATAGAAGTGCACATATGTTTGCACCACAACATGTGTTCATGTGTGTTTGTGGCAGTGTCACTTCTCACAGCTCCACACTGAAAACTACCCAAACACCCAACCACAAAAGAGAAATGAGTTGTCACATATTCATAAAATAAAATACTATACAATACAGATGAATCTCAGAAACATTTTGAGCCAAAAATTTTAAAAATATAAAACACTGAAAGGTCCATAATTTGATTTTGTTTTTAGAGGAAATTATAAAAAACAGATAGCAGAAATAAAGTTTTTGGAAGGCAGACAGTATGTAGCTAAGGAAAGAAAGAGGTGGCAGAGAATGGCAGGAGGGAGCTTCTGCTGTCCTGGGTGGTATTTACACAGCTGCCTTCACTTCTGGGAATGTCATCGTGCTCTTTATAATGATGTGTGCAATTTTCTAGATAAATGTTATGGTTCAATTGAACTTTATTAAATATCAGTGACAAATCAAAAGGGCACCTGAACAGCCTACTTGTGTTTTGCCTTTTATCAGATGAAGATACTCTACTACTTAGCTTCCACTAGTTTCTCATAGTAACAAATTTACTGTGCCTTTAGGTAAAGATATGGTACTTTTTCCTGAAAAAAAAAAAGAAAATACAAAATTATATATACCTAAACTTAATTAGGAATACCTCTCCTCATACAAGTCTGAATTAGGACCTGTAAGTTTCTAAAAGAAGCTAGTAAAATTAAAAGATAAATAAAGCTAGTCAGCCACATTCCTATGGTATCACGGGGGTCGTAGTCTAGGAGATAAATTATTTCCCCATTTATAAATAGAGACAGAGGTTTAGAGGGATTAATTGGTTTAAAAACAGTTGTACAAATAACAAGTGTCAGTTATATCTGAATCGGGAGCCATAATAATGTGTATGACACAGACTAATATTGAAATAACATTAATTTGGGTATATTGCCATGATCTGTATAAAAATAAGAAAAATGTGGGGCAATGATTCTTCAATATTTACATACCTTTTTTTCAAAATCTGTTGTGAAGTACATGTGCTTTTCTTTTGATTTGTTTTGCTTGTAAAACAATTAATTCTGATCTACTTGGCTTGGCATATAGTTAATATCTTACATTCTATGATTATTGACATTATTTCCACTCTTTTAAATATGCTATGAGAAGAAACAGCTGCCTTTTTAATGTTTCACATTGAATTACATTAGTTGTAACAAAATGAAATAAACTTGTAGCCTAGAAAAATTAAAATATGTATAAATTGTCCCAATCATACAGCTTTTTTCCAAAATTCAGTTGTAATATACTACCATAAGCTATATCTCCATCATAAAATTCTACTCCAATAAACCCTGAGATATGGAAATGAGTTAGGACTTGTGGTTGGGAATGAGAATTAATATGTGACTTCCATCTATCCACCCATTTTAACCTAATTGTCTTCTATTTCTTCTCTTGTCATGTTTCTGAATTTGGTGAATTGGATAAGACAGAGAAAAATGAGAATAAAGAACCAAAATAGGAAAGATCAGGGAAAATTTATATGTACCCAGATGTGTATCAAATTATCAAAACCATAAAAAGAGTTTGATTCCTGCTCATTCTCTTCTACTTTAATCCCTAACAGATAAAATAGTTAAAATATAGCTAAAACACTATATTTATAAGTGAACATGGTCAGGCGATTTTACTCAATTTTGAGACAGGGGTACTAGTCATAAAGCAGTGCCATGAAGAGGCCGCAGATTCAATAAATAAATGGTGTGGAGCTTGCCTCTATTTTGCAGACACTATTATTTTGCTCTCTTTTCATACATGCATGTTGAACATTTATTCAGTAACCACAGAGTTCCTAGCTGGTTATTTCCTGAATCATAATTTATATAGTCATAGTAGGAAGAGGTGGGATGGCCAATGCCACTCAGGAAGAAAGGGGGAGACAAAATGTGGCCTGTGTGTCTTTTGCCTCCTTCGACCCTTTATCATCTCCCATGGTGAAACCTAAACCAAAAGAGGAAGCCCTGGGCCACAGAGCCTGGAAAATGCACTTCTTTGTGATCCTGCCCATGTGAAGGACATGGGCATGGTTTGGAGAGGGAAGAAGCAGAGAATTGTTTGAGCCAGCAATCACCACGGCACCAAATGGGACTATAGTCCAGCCAGACTATGGCTGATCAGTAAACTGAAGTACAGAAAAAGGGTTGCCATCTGCAGGATTTAGCTCAGCATGGTTCTTTTGCAGGCTTCTGAAGTCTTACATCTTACTGTGCCATTTGCTTAATGAATACATTATCTATTTACCTTGATTTCCTATATATTTGAAGATTTTTTAAATTACTGTTTAGCATTTGTAATTTCTAAATAAAACAAAAAGTTCAAAAGAGGAGAAAATGCTTACATACTAGTAGACACATACCTGTAAATATTTAAAACAAATGCTTTCATGAATGATACTCTATTTTGTATTTGACCTTTTTCACTGAAATACTTATATAATTGAACTTGGTTTCACAATTAGGTTAAAAAATTGTTCCCCAAACTCACTGTTGCTGTGTTATGATTTACAGTTGTCTCATATTTTTCAGATTTTTGCATAACAACAAACTATCTAAAATTCTAGCTGGGAGCTTTTTCATCTGAATTCATTAAAGAGACTGTAAGTGAAAGCAAATGTATAAACACAAAAATCTTATGAAATCTCCAAAATAACTAAATTCCAAACAAAGATTTGCTTTTGTTTTCTTTTGATGTGAAAGATCATTGCAGTTCTAGGGTGTTGGTGAGAAAATTGTGGTGTTAACTGCAGAGTGATAGAGGACACAGATAGTCTACTGAGCTTTCATGTATTCTCTCAGAAGTGACTTTCAAAAGGAATATTGAGGATAGAAGTTTTCCTTGGTTCTCAGTAATTTCTTTGTTGGGTAAATCTAAAGACTCCCAAGACTTCCTTTAACTTTTATTAAAAAAAAAAAAAAAGATGTGAGAAGCTCCAAAGGAAGTCTAACTTCTCTGGTCAGGCTTCAGAAGTTTTCCCTCGTTACACATGTGGTTATCAGTACAATGTGTTTCCTTCTATATTAAATGAAACAACTAAAATCCCAATCCCAATCCTCTCATAATCTCTATTTGCCTCACTTTTCTGTTTATGTGAATCACTCTCCTTTACTCTGATCTGTCTTTTCACCCTGAACTGTGTGTATTCTTCTGCCTTGTTGATATTTTTCTTTCTTTCCTTTCCTTTTATTTTATTTTGTTTTTCTGACAGTACACATAGATATAAGTTACAGTTATCAGGTAAATGTCAAATGTCCTGATTCCACATGCTGGTTGGAAAGCACATAGTGGAAAAATCAGAAAGGTGTATCTTTCACTTATTATTGAGGCCACTTTGTTGTTTCTGCCATTCTTAGCTTGTGTGCCCAGATCCCAGTCCATGTGAAGGGGGTGTTAAGAATAAGTAAAAATCAGACTAATGAAGGAAATAAATTTGTGTTCAATCAGTGCCTGGAGATAACATTTGTAAACTTTGCATTTAAAATAGCATGCATGACTGTTACAACCACTATAGAAAACAGTATAGAATTTTCTCAGAAAACTAAAAATGGGTCTGCCTTTTGACCCAGCAATTTCACTGCTAGGATTATATTCTAAGAACCCTGAAACACCAATTCAAAAAAACCTATGCACCCCAATGTTCATAGCAGCACAATTTACAATAGCCAAGTGCTGGAAGCAACTTAGGTGCCCATCAGTAAATGAATGGATCAAAAAACTATGGCACATTTACACAATGGAATTCTATGCAGCAGAAAGAAAGAAGGGGCTCCTGCCCTTTGTGACAGCATGGGTAGAACTGGAAAGCATTATGCTAAGCAAAATAAACCAGGTGGTGAAAGACAGATACCATATGATATCTCACCTTTAACAGGAACCTAAACAATAAAACAAACAAGCAAGCAAAATATAACCAAAGACACTGAAATAGAGAACAGGCTGACAGTGACCAAAGGGGAGAGGGGAGGGAATTTCAGGAGAAAAAGGGAAGGATCTACAGGAACAAGTATAAAGGACACATGGACAAAAACTAAAAGGGGTGGAAATGGGAGGGAGGTGAGAAAGGCTGGGTGGGTGGGCTGGGGTGGGAATAAAAGATAGAAAACTGTACTTGAACAACAATCAAAATAAAATAAAAAAATAAAAAATAAAATTGCTTGAATGATCACAAGAATAAATGATCCAGTTTTAGTTCATATTTTTTTCAAGTTTACATTCCCTGTTTTTTTGGCAATGTTCAAAGCAGAGGCTCATGATGCTGCCCCACAGTCTCTTCTCTTCTGGCTTTTCTCTTTGTGCTCAAACCCACAAAGTCCTTGTTTAAAGATTCTCTTTTTTTGCCAAAGTTTTCTTGTCAGAAGTGGTTGTGCCACAGTTTGAAATAATAAACATATCCATTCTTTTTGTTTTTGTTGCTTTGGGTTTTTAAAATAAACTTTATTTTTCAGAGTATTTTTAGGTTCACAGAAAAATTTAGCAGAAATTGTTGAAATTTCTCATATACTCTCTTGCCCCCACAAATGCACAGCCTGCCCCACTATCAACATGTGAACCTTCATAAAATGGTATTGTTTCCAGTGATAGCTGGATATTTGATATAATTTTTTTAAAGTCCCGTCTTTGTCCTGCAGTGGTCTCCAGCCTTTTTGGCACTAGGGACTGATTTCATGGAAGACAATGTTTCCATGGACGGGTCAGGGAGAATGGTTTTGGGATTTTTCAAGCACTTTTCATTTAAGCTCACCTCCTTTTGTGTGGCCAGGTTCCTAACAGTCCTGGACCACTATGGGTCTGTGACCTGGAGGTTGGGGACCCTTGTTTTAGGGCAAACTTAAAACACAGGGAACACATGCTTACCAATATCTCTGTGTCAAGGTAGTTTACAAGACAAAATGACAAGTCATCTGGGGTAGCCACATGAATCATACACAAGCATAATTAAAAGCCTCCTTTGAGCAATAAAGCTTCTACTCTTTCTTTCAACTAATTTACTATGAAAAAGTAAAAAACTAAACACCAAAGATAAACAAAATTGACAAGCCCATAACCAGACTTATCCGAGAAAAAAAAAAGAGGACCCAAATAAATAAAATCAGAAATGAAAGAGGAGAAATTACAACCCATACCACAAAAAATACAAAGGATTATAAGAAATTACTGTGAATGAAATTTATAAGAAATTTGAAAACCTGGGTGAAATGGAAAAATTTCTAGAAAAATATAATCTTCAAAAAATGAATTAAGAAGAAGCAGAAAGCCTGATTAGGCTGACAATAGCTAGTGAAATTGAAGCAGTAATCAAATAACTCCTGGCACACAAAAGCCTTGGACTGAAATGGCTTCACAGGAGAATTTTACAAAACATTCAATAAGAGCTAAAACTTATCCTGCTCAAGCTATTCTCCCCAAATCCAAGAGGACAGAAGCATTCTTTTTATGAGGCCAGAAACATCCTAATTCCAAAACTAGATAAAGACACAATAGAAAAAGAAAACCACAGGCCCATATTGCTGATGAACATGGATGCTAAAATCCTCAACAAAATATTGGCAAAGTGCATCCAGCAATCCATTGAAAAGATCATACAACATAATCAACTGGGATTCATCCCAGGGATGCAAGGATGGTATGCTATTTGCAAATCAACAAACATAATACATCACAAAAACAAAATTAAAAACAAAAATCATGTGATCATATCAATAGATGCTGAAGAAGCATTTCATAAAGTACAGCACTCATTTATGATAAAAAGTACTTCACAAAGAGGGAGTAGAGGGAATATATCCCAACATAATAAAGGCCATGTATGAGAACCTACAGTCAACACCATACTCAATGGGCAAAAACTAAAACTTTCCCCCTTAGATCAGGCACAAGACAAGGGTGTTCTCTTTCACCACTTCTATTCGACATAGTACTGGAAGTCTTAACCACTGTGATCAGACAAGGAAAAGAAGTAAAAAGCATCCAAACTGTAAAGGAAGAAGGAAAACAGTCATTGTTTGCAGATGACATGATAATGTACATAGAAAATCCTATAGACACCACCAAAAAACTATTCAACCTAATAAATCAATTTGGCAAAAAGGTAGTATACAAGGTCAATATTCAGAAATCAAAGGCATTTTTGTATACCAACAATGAACTATCAGAAACAGAAATTAAGGGGAAAGTCCCATTTACTAAAGAAACCAAGAAAATAAAGTACCTAGGTATACTCTTAGTCAGGAAGATAAAAGACCTATACTTAGAAAACTACAGAATATTGAAGAAAAGAATTAAGAAAGACACAAATAAATAGAAACATATCATGTTCAGGGATTGGAAGAATTAACATCATTAAAGTGTCCATACTACCCAAAGCAATTTGTAGCTTCAATGCAATCCCTATTAAAATACCAATTACATATTTCATATAGATAGAACAAACATTTCAAAAATTTATATGGAACCATAAATGAGCCTAAATAGCCTCAACTATTTTGAGAAAGAAGAATGAAGTAGGAGGGATCACAATACCTAATGTAAAACTATATTACAAGGCAACTATAATCAACACAGTCTGGTAATGACATAAGAACAGACACATAGACCAATGGAACAGAATAGAGAGCCCAGAAATAAACCCAAGTCTCTGTGATCAATTAATATTTGAAAAAATGGGGCAGGAGCATAAAATGGAGTATGCATAGCCTCTTCAATAGGGAAATCTGGACAGATACTTGCAAAAAATGAAACTAGACCATCAACTTACACTATACATCCAAAAAAAAAAAAAAAACCCCTCAAGAAGGATAAAAAGACTTAAATATAAATCATGACACCATAAGAGTCCTAGAGGAGAACATAGGCAAGAAAATTTCAAATATTGCATGCAGCAATATTTTCATTGATATGTCCCCTAGGACAAGGGACATAAAGGAAAGAATAAACAAATTGGGACTACATCAAATTAAAACCTTCTTCATGGCTAAAGAAACAGCAGCAAAATAAACCATATAGGAAAACATATTTGTGAATGATACCTCAGACAAGTGTTTGTTCTCCAACATATATATAGAACTCACAAGATTCTACTCCAGGAACACAAACAATCCAATTAAAATATGGGCAAAAGACCTGAACAGACACTTCTCCAAAGAGGACATGCAGAGGGCCCAGAGACATATGAAAGGATTCTCAACATCACTAGCCATCAGAGAAATGCAAATTAAAACTACAATGAGATACCACTTCACACTGGTCACAGTAGCCATCATTAGCACACTAACAAAGAACAAGTGCTGGCAAGATTGTGGAAAAAAGGGAACTCTACCTAGTATATTGTTGGTGGGAACACAGACTGGTACAGCTACTGTGGAAAACAATATGGAATTTCCTCAGAAAACTGAAAATGGAACTGCGTTTTGACCCAGCAATTGCACTGCTGAAATTATACCCAAAGAATTCTGAAATACTAATTCAAAAGAACCTATGCATCCAAATGTTCACAGCAGTGTTATTTATAATAACCAAGTGTTGGAAACAGCCTAAGTGCCCATAAAGAAATGAATGGATCAAAAAACTATGGTACATGTATACAGCAGAATACTACACAGCAGAAAGAAAGGAGTTCCTGCCCTTCATAGCAGCATGTCTGGCACTGGAGAGCATTATGCTAACTGAAATAAGCCAGGTGATGAGGGACAAATAGCATATGACCTACCTATAAGTGGAACCTGGTCAATAAAACAAACAAATGAGCAAAAAAGAGCCAGAGATATTGAAATCAAGTACAATCTGACAGTGGCCAGAGGGCAGATGGGAGGGGGATAATGGGGAAAAGAAAGAAGAAGGGTCAAGTCAAGGAAAATGTACAAAGGACCCATGTACAAGGACAATGGGTTAGGTATTATCTTTGGGAGCAGGGTTTGGATGAGGCAGGGGAGAGCAACTTGGGAGTGGGGAATGGGGACAACTGTCACTGAACAATAATAAAAAAATGCTTTAATTAAAAATATTCAAAATAGAACTTCATAGTCCCTTGTAACAGTTTCAGTTCTTGCCTGCATGTGTAAGTGTCTGGATTGTGATACTCTCCAGTTGTGACTGTGATTTAATGTGGCTGGGAGAATTTATGCAATGTTATGTCTGTCATGGCTGAACTCAGGCTGATGCTACATGTGAATATCCCAACAGGCTTCATCTTCATTCCTTAGTTTTAGTGACAAGAGAAGGATTCTGTAACAGTATGCAATGCTCTCTGCATCTATAAAACTTTAACACAGAAAGTAATTAAAACTACCTACAGATCTCTCCCAACAATCTCTTAGAATTCTATAAATCTGTATCTTTCAAAAATATACTAATAATTCTTTTGTTACAGAGAGTCCTTGAGTTACTTTGAGCCCCAAATGTGGAGGTAATATAGAAAATATTGTCTATTTCTCTTGCTGGGCTGAGATTAACTGGAAACATAACAAGTAAATTCTGAGCATGGGCACGTGTTGCAATCCTCTTTCTAATTTCAGTAATCTCTTTATGCTACTTCACATAATTTATGTAGAGATGAAATCTCCCAAATTATCAGAATTTCTTAGAGATAAATGTCTTTACTTTTATTTTTTCACTTACTAAATGTATGCAGAAGATTTAAAAATTGCATATTTCTGGACATAAATGATTGTGAAACTGACAAATAATTTTATGTTATTTTTAGAAGGAATATTAGAATGAATAACAAAACATGTTTTAAAATTGAAATACAATATTTATTTATTTATCTGTTTATTTTTAGAGAGAGGGGAATGGAGAAATAATAAGAAATAAGGGAGAAAGAGAGAGAGAGAAACATCAATGTGTGATTGTCTCTTGTGTACCCCCTACTTGGGATGTGGCCCACAACCCAGGCATGTGCCTTGACTGGGATAGAACTGGTAACACTCTGTTTCACAGGCTGGCACTCAGTTCACTGAGCCACACCAGCCAGGGCTGAAATACAATTTAATATAATCTCATATTAATTATTTTAGTTTCAAACTTACATTTTATGCTGTTACTTTTATATAGTAAATCAGTAAAGGATTATGTAAGTGAATTGGCAAAATAGGGTATTCAAGATGATTAAAAATATTAGTATTCATTTAATTATTGTACTATTTGACAAAATGCAGAATCTATATGTTTAAGTTTGTGAATATAAAATTAATTAGCAATAATAAGCCTTTAAAAAGTTGAAATAAACCTGCTAAAAAGGAATGAGAAGATAATATAAAATAGAAAATAAAAGGAATTATATAACTCTTAATTTAATGATAATATTTAAATAATTATATTATTATTAATTGCATCATTCATAACTAGAATGATATGTATGTATCTCTTCCATTCTTGCATAAATTCTGATTTTCTTTTGTCATGTGTACAATCAGCTCTGAATATTTATCCTCTTATTTATAAAATATTCTAAGAGATATTATAATGGTTGATGTACCTTTTTGTTTAATTTGGATTTCTACTTTAGTCACAAACTCAGACATGCTTGTAAAATGTGGCTTTTAATTCTTGCCAAAAACTAATAAGTGTAGGTTAAAAATAGCTTGGAAAGAAGGCAATTATAAATACTATTAAATTTGGAATCCAGCCCAGGAGAAAAATTTCAATTAAAAGAAGACTTTAATTGATTTCCATTTAAAGTTTGTTCAAGGGTACTTGAGAAACAGAAACTGATACTTGTAATGTCTTAAAACTGCTTGCTCAGACTTTTTACAGTTTAAATTCAGTCATCATGTGTTCAAGGTTACAAAGGTACTGACTAATGTTTAGAAAGAGGCAAATGAAAAATCATATTGCCTGATGGAACTTAGGACATAAAGTTTTTAATTATAATGACTGTAGAAGGTAAGATTCATTTAACAGGAAACAAAGAAATTGAAAAGAAAGGATAAAACTAAAGAAAGGTGAGGTATAAGTGGAAATACCTGTTAAAGCATTAAGTATTTCATGTAGAAAAATTAAAAATAAAAAGGAAGGATTTATGCCAAGAAATTGAATATCAGCAAGTTCTAATTTATTGACTATTTGTTGCTGAGTGATTTTTTATGAAAAGATAATACAAATAATGAAAGTACATGAAGTTAAATGCAGCAAATAATTTGAAACAAACAAATATAAACCAAGTCAAGAAAATAGTACTGTCAATTAATTAGAAGGTACCTAAGTATCCCTTCCTTTACACTGGCTAGGTTGTTCAACCTGTGGACAGGAGGCTGCATGCCACCCAGGATGGCTATGAATGTGGCCCAACACAAAATCACAAACTTACTTAAAATGTGGAAATTTTTTGTGATTATGTGTCATAATGTATTTAATATGTGGCCCAAGACATCTCTTCTTCCAGTGTGGCCCAGATATGCCAGAAGTTTGGACACCCCAGTATCCCATCCTTCTCCCCTGGGGATAATACCTGTCCTGACTCTAGGATCTTCAGAGGAGTGAGGTATGCAGGGGAAGAGAAACAGGGTCATGGTAGTGGGGGACAACTGTAACTAAACAACAGTAAAAAAAAATTATGCCATTAAAAAAAATAACTGGAAAGCATTATGCTAAGCGAAATAAGCCAGGCAGTGAAAGACAAATACCATATGATCTCGCTTTTAACAGGAACCTAAACAACAAAACAAACAAACAATCAAAATATAACCAAAGACCCTGAAATAGAGAACTGGCTGACAGTGACCAGAGGGGAGAGGGGAGGGAATTTCAGAGGAAAAGGGGAAGGGTTTGCAGTAACAACTATAAAGGACACATGGACAAAAACTAGGGGGTGGGGGTGAAAATGAGAGGAAGGTGAGGAGGACAAGGAGATGGGCTGGGATGGGAGTAAGACAGAAAACTGTATTGGAACAACAATTACAATTAAAAAAATAACTAATTAAACATACACAAAGATAGAATTAAAGAATTAAAAGCTAGATTTATTAAAGTAAAGTAGGTTTCAGAATGGTTAAGGGACGTGGAGTTTATAGTGCAGAGGTCCAGAACATACCCAATAGGAAAGGTTAGAAATTATGAGCTGGAGGAAATGTCTGGAGAGGTAACGATTAACAATTTTCCAGACATGAAAAAGAAAATCATGAGATTTCAGGCTAAGAGTTGTATCAATTCCCAAAAGGTTTTAAAAAGAAATCTATACTTGGGGCATTATGATTGGAACACTGAAAGTCAGAGATAAAAAGCTTTTATTTTGAGGTAATTTTCACATTCGCTTCAAATGCATAGCTCAAAATGACAACTTTATATCAGCTAAAAGGTATGAAACATATTTAAAGTGTTAAGGAAAAATTGGTTTTCTTCACCTTTAGATCAACCTAAATTATCTGATAAATTAAAATAAAGATATTTTTAGGCAAAGAATTGGGTCTTACTCAGGAATATTTGTTAAAAATTTTAAACAAACTACAAATGGAGGTGCTTCAGTAGTGTAGCAAATTGGATCCATAGGGAAGATGTGATATGGAAGAAGCAAAGGTAAATAAAGTATTCCTTAAACATGTTGGTAAATAAGAATAAACTGAGATAATTAAATATAGTATTGATCAAGTTTAAAATGAGGGAGAAGTAAAATATTAGACATATTAACTAAAGACCTATAAGGAATGAGGACATAATTAAATGATTTTCCACACCTCATTTTTGTGGTGGAGGGTACTATTTATTAACTTTGAAATTAAATCAGTCAGGAAGGCCTGTTAAAATTATGGTAAAATACTAAAAATTAGAAAGAAAATATAACTTCTATAGTGGGGGGGGAAATATTGTATGACTCTGACAAAAAAAGAAGAAATAGAGTAAAAAGGCAAAGAAAGAAATGACATAGAAAAAAGAAAACAAAATACCTCATCAGAAATAAATCAAAGTATATCAGTGAAAACAACAAATGTAAAGAGTCAAATAGCCTATTGAGAAACATTATAAAATTGGTTAAAAAAATAAAACCCAGCAAGTGTACTTATGAGGCATGTCTAAA
Organism: Tonatia bakeri; assembly: GCA_004024845.1. Taxonomy (NCBI): domain Eukaryota; kingdom Metazoa; phylum Chordata; class Mammalia; order Chiroptera; family Phyllostomidae; genus Tonatia; species Tonatia bakeri. Next base: position 40,611 of record PVIA01011868.1, read on the forward strand.
ATGTTATAACACTTATTGGAAGCCAGATGAACAGTTATAACCACCAAGTTACACTAATCAAAATATAGGTGCTATAAAAATATTAATATCAAGTAAAATTATACTTTCAAGGCAAAAGAGTAATTGTCTAAGATTTATAAATCATTACATATCTTGCAAAATAGCTGCCAAAATATAAAGAAAATTTAGAGAGTTAGAAGTATGAGTTAACACAACCCTGTTATAGTAAGAAAATTTATACTTTTTTCTCAAAAGAATAAAAACAAAAATTAGGAAGAATTTCTAAACCACATAAAAAAACTGTTTTTATTATATATTTAGCTACTATATGAAAAGCTAAAATAAAATGTACTGTTTTTTTCAAGTGACTATGAAACATTTTCCCAAATTAATCACATATAAAGAAACAAAATCTCGCCTCATAGCAAAGAATCAACTTCTAAATACCCTTTCTTTCCTTTATGTTTCTTGCTCTAGGGGACATGTCTGTAAAGCTTCTGCACAGCTAAAGAAAACAGTATCAAAATAAAAAGAGAATCAACTGTCTGGGAAAACATATTTGCCAATGATACATCAGACAAGGGCTTAATCTCCAAAATATATAAAGAACTTACATGATTCCACTCTAAGAAGACAAGCAACCCAATTAAAAAATGGGCAAAGGACTTGAACACACACTTATCCAAGGAGGACATACAGAAGATCCAAAATCACATGAAACGATGTTCAATATCACTAGCTATCAGAGAGATGCAGATTAAAACCACAATGAGGTACCACTTCACACCAGTCAGAATGGCCATCATAAACAAAGCAACAAACAACAAGTGTTGGAGAGGTTGTGGAGAAAAGGGGACTCTAGTGCACTGTTGGTGGGACT